>JAUPFP010000002.1:925000-945000 GCA_036925085.1 Brachycybe producta
CACTACGGGAACTGCAAGCCGACCTTCGTTCTTCAATACTTCTGGAACTGCAAGGAGCGAAGGACGACCTGGCGAGTACCGACAAGGGTACCGAACACAGTGCAACTAGGCGGCAGACTCGGGCGGCGTCGAAGTGAACAGAAGGCCCCACATCTTCGGGCACAAACGGCGAAATAAACATAGATGGAGAGGCCACTGAGACAGTCGATACTGCAGATGCACCGGAGGCACCTGATTATTTCAACCTGCCAGCTAGCAACATTTTGCAGCTGGTGTTCAAACATATAGACGGTATACGAGGAGCGACTTCGGTCAAAGCTGGCAACAAGCTCACTTTTCATCGAGAACACCAGGAAACTGTCAATAAACACCTCGAAGAACTCTTCAAGGCATGTGTTGTTCTCAATGACAGCAACCAAAAGCTGTCTCTACAGCTTGCCCATGCGCAAAGCCACACTCACAAGCCACCCAACCTGACGGAACGACCACGAGTACCCCACCATAACAAACCCCAAATGGAATCGGATACAGAAAGCGATCAACAGCAAGCAAGTCCTACAACATATGCATCCGTGGTACGTGGCAACCAAGCTGAGGATTGGACAATGGTGACAAGGCGACGCCGCAAACCCCAACCCCAACCTCAACATCAACCTGAGGACCTTACATACAGTGTCCTTAACAAACCAAAGACGGCCCCGGGTGCATCCTATGCTGTCATCGTGAAGGCACCTGCGTCCGGTGCTACCCCACGAGAAATCGGGGCTCAGCTCCAAAAGAAGATTTCCCTCAAAGATGTCGGCGGCAGCTTCAAGTCGATTCGTGAGAGCAAAGACGGAGGGCTCATCATTGAGAGCCATACAGACTGCCAACACAACAAGCTGCTCGGACTACTAGACGGGGACCCAGAGTTCACCACCAGGTCCTTAGCCAAAAGACACCCCAAGCTGGCGGTTATCGGCGTCGATGCCCAGTTGCAAGACAAGGAGATCCTGTCCCTAATTGCTAGCAACAACAACAACATGTCGACAACGGTTGGTGGAACAAAGGAGCTAGAAACATCTCTCCGTATAGTGGCTCGTAGGCCATGGAGAGACGAACGCAAAACAAACATCATCATCGCGATGCCCCCTGGACTCTACAAGGAGTGCATGGCAGCTGGATTCATCAATGTAGGCTGGACAACACATAGAGCTGAAGAATTTGCGGACATCACCCAGTGTTACCTGTGCAGCGGTTATGGACACCTCGCACGCGACTGCAGCAAAGACAAGGGCACCACGGTCTGCTTTCGATGTGGGGCAACCACATAGCACGCAACTGCAAGGGGGCTAATCTTGATTGCATCAACTGTCGAAGAGAGAAGTTGGCCCTTAGATACCACTCAGTCACGGATCCCAAGTGCCCAGTCTTCCTGGCCGAAGTGGAAAAAATGAAGTCCATGACTGATTATAGAGGCCAGTGAGGCCATCCAATTATTGCCGCTCAGGAGTCTAGTCATGGGAGATGCGGAGTATCCAACCAACATCCGGATTCTCCAACTCAACCTAGGCAGAGGAATTGCAGCAGGAGCAATGGTGCACACAACAGCATGCGAAGAGAAGTTCGACATCCTGTGCCTGCAGGAGCCAGGACGGAACCTGGCAGGCATCCTCACGGACTGGCTAGTGGTCACCGGCGAGCAACCACGGAAGGTCTTAACGGCGATAAGCCCCGGCTTCAAAATGGCGGTAATCTCCACGGAGGACTGTTCAGACACTGGACTGCGTTCTGATAGGGACCGGAAGGAGGCGGTGGACACTGGTAAATGTGTACTGCGCACCGCAGGCGAACCTCGAAGCCACCCTTCTAGCCCTAGAAGCCATCCATCAAAAGTACCCGGGGCCAAAGATAATAATGGGCGACTTCAATGCCAAGAACCATCTCTGGGGCTCGCCCACCTCAGACCAACGGGGAGGTCGTGTGTGGACTTCATCCTACGGCTTGGCTATGAAGTAGCCAACGACGAAACCTGGGGACCAACCTTCTCTTCGACCAATGGTACAAGTTACATCGACTTAACCCTACTCTCGGGAGTGGCAGACTTCACCTGGAGCATCTCGGACAGCGAGAATCTGAGCGACCACCGAAGTATCCACTGTGAGGTCACGTTCACTGCCGGGATGGAAGAACCACAGCACCGCTTCAACTGGCGGAAAGCCGACTGGCCTCTATTCCGAAGAGTGCTCACAACAGGGCTAGAGGATTTTGAGCAGTGGCCTTACAATGCGGAGGAGATGGCAGTCCGACTCCAAGATCTCTGCATACGGGCCTGCCAACAAGCAATGTCACCAACCAGGGCAAGGACAACCCGGAAGTGCCACTGGTGGGATGACGAACTCCGCAATGAGCGAGCAAATCTCAGACGAGCTCGCAAAAAATACCGTGAGCAAGCTCAGGAGCGCCGAGAGGTCCTACGAGAGGAATATAAGCAAGGGAGGCAAGCCTTCAAAAAGAAGGTGCTCAATAAGAAGCAAGAAAGTTGGCGCAACTTCTGCGAGCAGCACCCCAAGGCAGATCCGTTTGGCATCCCCTACCGGGTGCTAACAAGCCAGAGCCGACGCAACAAGGTCGGGAAGTCGGTGCAGCGGCCAGATGGAACATGGACAGCAGACAGTCACCAAACCACGGAGGCACTTCTTGATAAATACTTTCCCTCCGACAACCAGATGATGGACACAGCCTCACAACACTCCCAGCGTACCAAAGCGAACCGAACCGGGGGACAGCCAGATGACCCCCCATTCACGATAGCAGAGTTAACGGAGGCGGTCACGAGTTTTGGGATATCAAAGGCTCCAGGAGAGGATGGCTTTCCAGTCATGGGCCTCTATCATCTGCTCGATGAGCAGGGACCGATATGGCTCAGGATCCTCAATGCCTGTTTTGAGCAGGGAGTATTCCCAAAAATCTGGAAGAGGGGTAGCGTCGCCTGGATCCCTAAGCAAGGAGATGGGGGCTTTCGACCAATATGTTTGCTCCCGACTCTCAGTAAGGTCCTCGACAAGCTGTGTACGGGAAGGATACGCTGGTTCCTAGAAAAGCAAGGCCACCTCTCGCCATCCCAGTACGGCTTTCGACGTGGGAAACGAGCGGTGCAAGCCGTTGCTGACTACGTCTCTTGGGTGCGGCAGGCTAAGCACAGATGGGAGCATAGCTTGGCAGTTGCACTTGACATCAGCAACGCCTTCAACAATGCCTGGCACCCTGGTATCCTCTGTCAGCTGCATCGTATGCATTGCCCGGAAAATCTCCGTAAATTGGTGGCAGCCTTCTTGGTGGGGCGGCAAGTGACTAGCGGCGGCTCCACCAGAGACACCAACAAGGGCTGCCCGCAGGGCTCATGTCTGGGGCCGGTCCTGTGGCTCGTCCTCATGGAATCCTTCTTCGCAGCCATAACAGAATGGGCATCAGCAGAAGACCGGGTCCAAGCATTTGCTGATGATGTACTAGGTGTCATATGTGGAAGATCAGTCAAAATCCTGGAGGAAAAGTGGCAACGCCTCTGGACCGTGTGCTCTACATGGGCTGCAGCAATGAAGCTGGAGTTTGCAGCGCAAAAGACGTAGCAGTCTACCACCCTGCAACAGCAGTCATCCGCCCCCCTGTCATTAGGGCCGACGGGGTGCGTATCTCTACTAATGGTACCATGCGCTACCTCGGGATTGTGGTGGACTCGCAGTTCAAGTGGCTAGAGCACGTCCGGTACGTAAGGAACAAGGTGGCGGCGATCGGAGCCCGACTGTTCATAATAGCCGGGAAAGAATGGGGGATTGCCCCAAGCACGCTGAAGATCATCTACGAGCATGCAGTGGTCCCCCTAATCCTCTACGGAGCAGAGGTGTGGGGAGAAAAAGGAGCGGATCGGAGGATCATCGGGCACCTCGATGCCATGCAAAGACCATTCCTGTTGGCAATCTGCGGGGCGTACAGGACGACCGCCAGCAGATCTGTGCAGGTGGCATCCGGGTGCCCGCCTTTGGCAGCCCTGGCAGTGGAAACGTGCAACTTGTGGAGAAAGAGGAACCTCCTGGCTGACCAGCTGGACACCCCGATGCCCGAGATGGCGACAGATCACCCGGGTAACCGACACTCTTTCAAAATATAAACCTGGAGCGAACCTCTGGTGGATCGGATGGACCTCGAATGGCAGAGTTGGAGCTGCATACGTGACCGTCCGGGGAACAAACGTCTCTGACACATGCGAGGAGCGCCTGCCCGATGGCTGCACAGTGTTCCAAGCGGAGCTCTGGGCCATCCGCCAGGCCATTGACAGTGCAGAAAGGGACTCACACACCTGGACATCAGTGGCTATCTGTTCCGACTCCATGTCAGCTCTTCAGGCAGTAGGCGGTGGAAGCGGCACCCTCACCGATGCACATTATGCGGGTGAAGTGCTTAGTAGGTGGCTGCAATCGAGACGAAGCGTATCTCTTATGTGGATTAAGGCCCTCGCCGGGCACATGTTCAACGAACTGGCAGACGGGACAGCTAAGCGGGGCACAACGAAAGAGGTCATCACCCCACCAACTACCCGTGGCAACACTGTGGCAGAAACAACAGGCGGCAATAGCTCTCCGGTGGCAGCGGATGTGGGATGCTGCTATCCAGGGGCGGCAGTTATATGCTTTCACCCCAGAGGTCAAGCGTGGCACTTGTCTCCTTACAGGAAAGCTGCTCCAACTGCTGACGGGGCATGGCCCATTTCGGGCCTACCTCTTCCGATTCCATCTACGTGGCGATGATGCATGCAAGTGTGGGGCGGGGCCGGACACGCTACCCCACATCTTATATGAGTGTGTACTTGCGCGGAGGGTGGCAGCACGTGGGAGGCTGGCATATGTGGTTACAAGCAGTGGGCACAGGTGGCCACTGGAAGCAGCGGAGGTTCTGGAGGACAGTCGGTTGAGCTCTGAGTTGCAGCGGTTTGCCTCTGCAGTGGTATTCGAGTACGCGAATGACGATGACGATATCGCGCCCTAGATGATTACATCACCGACTCTTGTCCCTATGCCATAGGCTTTTATGGCTGCTTGCAGAGTAATTTTTCAAATTCAAATTCAAATTCAAATCACCATGTGACGTTGTGTAACCTTCATAATTCATGAACAGATAGTCGATATATAACTTGAGACACTGTGTACTTCTGCGTAACCCAGGCCTATAGCCTAACGGCAGGAGGGCCTTTAACCCTTATTAGAGGGTGAGAGAGAGAGGGTGAGAGAGAGGGTGAGAGAGAGGGTGAGAGAGAGGGTGAGAGAGAGGGTGAGAGAGGGTGAGAGAGAGGGTGAGAGAGAGGGTGAGAGAGAGAGAGAGAGGGTGAGAGAGAGAGAGAGGGTGAGAGAGAGAGAGAGGGTGAGAGAGAGAGAGGGTGAGAGAGAGAGAGAGGGTGAGAGAGAGAGAGAGGGAGAGAGAGAGAGAGAGAGGGTGAGAGAGAGAGGGTGAGAGAGAGAGGGTGAGAGAGAGAGAAGGTGAGAGAGAGAGAAGGTGAGAGAGAGGGTGAGAGAGAGAGAGAGGGTGAGAGAGAGAGAGAGGGTGAGAGAGAGAGAGAGGGTGAGAGAGAGAGAGGGTGAGAGAGAGAGAGGGTGAGAGAGAGAGAGGGTGAGAGAGAGAGAGGGTGAGAGAGAGAGAGAGGGTGAGAGAGAGAGAGAGGGTGAGAGAGAGAGAGAGAGGGTGAGAGAGAGAGAGAGGGTGAGAGAGAGAGAGGGTGAGAGAGAGAGAGGGTGAGAGAGAGAGGGTGAGAGAGAGAGAGGGTGAGAGAGAGAGAGGGTGAGAGAGAGAGAGAGAGGGTGAGAGAGAGAGAGAGGGTGAGAGAGAGAGAGAGGGTGAGAGAGAGAGGGTGAGAGAGAGAGAGGGTGAGAGAGAGAGAGAGGGTGAGAGAGAGAGAGGGTGAGAGAGAGAGAGGGTGAGAGAGAGAGAGGGTGAGAGAGAGAGAGGGTGTGAGAGAGAGAGGGAGGGTGTGAGAGAGAGAGGGTGTGAGAGAGAGAGAGGGTGAGAGAGAGAGAGGGTGAGAGAGAGAGAGGGTGAGAGAGAGAGGGTGAGAGAGAGAGAGGGTGAGAGAGAGAGGGTAAGAGAGAGAGAGGGTGAGAGAGAGAGAGGGTGAGAGAGAGAGAGAGGGTGAGAGAGAGAGAGAGAGGGTGAGAGAGAGAGAGGGTGAGAGAGAGAGGGTGAGAGAGAGGGTGAGAGAGAGAGAGGGTGAGAGAGAGAGAGAGGGTGAGAGAGAGAGAGGGTGAGAGAGAGAGAGAGGGTGAGAGTGTGGTGATTTTTCAGGTTTCTTTGGTTGAATAAGCGCGACTTTTTCTCAATTTGCTATTTTTTGTTTTGGTTTAGACCTGTAATATTTGTTCATAAAAAGATCGCAACTTTCTTCCTTATTCTTCACCTTGTTCTTTGATGGCAGAGAAAATGATTAAGTCGAGCAAAAAAATGTTTAATATATTGTACTTTTATTTCAACAGTCTTTCAGGTTTCAATTTTTGTTACAACTGTTTTTTTGTCAAGAAACCCAGACCTTATATAGCTGACCTAAGTGGGTCAGCAGTCAATGGGTTAATAACCTTAAAAAATGATATTCCCAATAAAATATAAAAATACAAAAATACAAGAAAAAAAAGATTAAAGGATTAAAAGAGAAGAAAAGGAAAAAGGGGAACTATGAGGACTTTTGAAAGTATTTTATTTTATTTTATAAAAGTCTTAAGAATTGGCAGGAAATTGAAAATTGCTGATTCTAAATGTTAGAAGAAAAACTAAGTTTTATGGTACCCAAGGGGTGCAAAAAGAAGAAAAACAGAATACCAAAGTCAAAGGGGAAGTAAAAATAAAATCATTTATAGTGGTCATTGCTTTATTTATTTTTGGCGGTAGTTCTAATTACTTTATTTTAATGGGGGCAACAGTTAAGTTAATCCCCTGTAGCTATACTACTTTTTTGGACACCACAAGAGAGAGAGAGAGGTGACTCTCGTGTTGTTTTCATCTGTATGTATTGTTCTATTTGGGTATTTCCTTCTGTGTTTGTTTGTTCTGTGCTGATTTTGACATTTAATTGACATTTTAACTTATCAAATATATCTGGACTACTACAAGAAACTATGTGACTTATGTGACTGATAACCCTTTAAAGTGATTAATCTAAAGGTGTGAGTGAGGGATCTGGTGGTGGTAATAGTAAGGGTCATGCACACACAGTAATACAGGTAGTACACCCCCTCCCTCCCCTTCCTTATAACCTTTATCTTACCTGGTACTCCAGGTACTCTTCCTCCCCATGAGGTTCTTTTAATGTTTCTTCTTCCTTTACTTCTTCCTTCCCATGAGGTTCTTTTAATGTTTCTTCTTTCTTTATTTTATATAACCTTCTCTATATTTTGCCAAACTACAGCTTTCACACACCAACTAGTTCACACCCTCTAGCCCACATCCTATTTGGCCTACACTAACGGCCACTTTTTAACATTCCATCCACATTACACACACACACATCCACTAGGTTGCACTCTCACACTGGGTGCATTATAACACAAGAGCAATTTTCTCACCCACACCCAATTCTACTCCCTGCTGGGGTGCATTCCTACACTGGGTGCATCCTAACACACTGCCTCTTGGGTGCATCCTAATACACTTCCTTTTGGGTGCATTCCAACACTCAAGACACCCCAACACAAATTCTACACTTTTTGTCACAAAACTTACCCAACTCCAAACCCAACTAACCACCTCATCACACACCCTGGCCCCACCCCTGTTAGGTGCATTCTCATACTAGGTGCATCCTGACACTTCCCTACAAATCTATCTATTCACCTTTCACCTTCCATAATTCCACACTTTTCATCACAATATCTACCCAACTGTAAACCCACCTTTTCACACACCCTGACCCAACCCCCTTCTTGGGTGCATCCTCATGCTAGGTGCATCCTAACACTAGGTACATCCTAGCACTTATATCTCATCCATTCACTTCACAAACCAAACCTCACCAAGGTGCATTCTACCACATCTCTCTACACACTCCACACACTTAGGGTGCATCCTAACACACCTCCCTCACACAACCTCTACGAACCTGGGGTGCACTTTCAAACACCGTGTACATCTAAACATAAATTCACCCCAGTCCACCCTATACACCACGCACTACCCTACCTTTAATCACTGTTCGGGAGTATGGCAGCTGGGGGACTAGACCCCAACCTCACCGGGATCCCCAAATCTCTGAGGGCAGAGTTTTCCAAGCGTTGGACTTTACAGCACGACGAAGTGGTGGCTGAGACAATGCGGCTAGTGAAGGAGGCGGGAGAAGAGGCGGGAATAGAGGCCCCTGAGAAACGACACCTGTGGGAGGACACTACGGGAACTGCAAGCCGACCTTCGTTCTTCAATACTTCTGGAACTGCAAGGAGCGAAGGACGACCTGGCGAGTACCGACAAGGGTACCGAACACAGTGCAACTAGGCGGCAGACTCGGGCGGCGTCGAAGTGAACAGAAGGCCCCACATCTTCGGGCACAAACGGCGAAATAAACATAGATGGAGAGGCCACTGAGACAGTCGATACTGCAGATGCACCGGAGGCACCTGATTATTTCAACCTGCCAGCTAGCAACATTTTGCAGCTGGTGTTCAAACATATAGACGGTATACGAGGAGCGACTTCGGTCAAAGCTGGCAACAAGCTCACTTTTCATCGAGAACACCAGGAAACTGTCAATAAACACCTCGAAGAACTCTTCAAGGCATGTGTTGTTCTCAATGACAGCAACCAAAAGCTGTCTCTACAGCTTGCCCATGCGCAAAGCCACACTCACAAGCCACCCAACCTGACGGAACGACCACGAGTACCCCACCATAACAAACCCCAAATGGAATCGGATACAGAAAGCGATCAACAGCAAGCAAGTCCTACAACATATGCATCCGTGGTACGTGGCAACCAAGCTGAGGATTGGACAATGGTGACAAGGCGACGCCGCAAACCCCAACCCCAACCTCAACATCAACCTGAGGACCTTACATACAGTGTCCTTAACAAACCAAAGACGGCCCCGGGTGCATCCTATGCTGTCATCGTGAAGGCACCTGCGTCCGGTGCTACCCCACGAGAAATCGGGGCTCAGCTCCAAAAGAAGATTTCCCTCAAAGATGTCGGCGGCAGCTTCAAGTCGATTCGTGAGAGCAAAGACGGAGGGCTCATCATTGAGAGCCATACAGACTGCCAACACAACAAGCTGCTCGGACTACTAGACGGGGACCCAGAGTTCACCACCAGGTCCTTAGCCAAAAGACACCCCAAGCTGGCGGTTATCGGCGTCGATGCCCAGTTGCAAGACAAGGAGATCCTGTCCCTAATTGCTAGCAACAACAACAACATGTCGACAACGGTTGGTGGAACAAAGGAGCTAGAAACATCTCTCCGTATAGTGGCTCGTAGGCCATGGAGAGACGAACGCAAAACAAACATCATCATCGCGATGCCCCCTGGACTCTACAAGGAGTGCATGGCAGCTGGATTCATCAATGTAGGCTGGACAACACATAGAGCTGAAGAATTTGCGGACATCACCCAGTGTTACCTGTGCAGCGGTTATGGACACCTCGCACGCGACTGCAGCAAAGACAAGGGCACCACGGTCTGCTTTCGATGTGGGGCAACCACATAGCACGCAACTGCAAGGGGGCTAATCTTGATTGCATCAACTGTCGAAGAGAGAAGTTGGCCCTTAGATACCACTCAGTCACGGATCCCAAGTGCCCAGTCTTCCTGGCCGAAGTGGAAAAAATGAAGTCCATGACTGATTATAGAGGCCAGTGAGGCCATCCAATTATTGCCGCTCAGGAGTCTAGTCATGGGAGATGCGGAGTATCCAACCAACATCCGGATTCTCCAACTCAACCTAGGCAGAGGAATTGCAGCAGGAGCAATGGTGCACACAACAGCATGCGAAGAGAAGTTCGACATCCTGTGCCTGCAGGAGCCAGGACGGAACCTGGCAGGCATCCTCACGGACTGGCTAGTGGTCACCGGCGAGCAACCACGGAAGGTCTTAACGGCGATAAGCCCCGGCTTCAAAATGGCGGTAATCTCCACGGAGGACTGTTCAGACACTGGACTGCGTTCTGATAGGGACCGGAAGGAGGCGGTGGACACTGGTAAATGTGTACTGCGCACCGCAGGCGAACCTCGAAGCCACCCTTCTAGCCCTAGAAGCCATCCATCAAAAGTACCCGGGGCCAAAGATAATAATGGGCGACTTCAATGCCAAGAACCATCTCTGGGGCTCGCCCACCTCAGACCAACGGGGAGGTCGTGTGTGGACTTCATCCTACGGCTTGGCTATGAAGTAGCCAACGACGAAACCTGGGGACCAACCTTCTCTTCGACCAATGGTACAAGTTACATCGACTTAACCCTACTCTCGGGAGTGGCAGACTTCACCTGGAGCATCTCGGACAGCGAGAATCTGAGCGACCACCGAAGTATCCACTGTGAGGTCACGTTCACTGCCGGGATGGAAGAACCACAGCACCGCTTCAACTGGCGGAAAGCCGACTGGCCTCTATTCCGAAGAGTGCTCACAACAGGGCTAGAGGATTTTGAGCAGTGGCCTTACAATGCGGAGGAGATGGCAGTCCGACTCCAAGATCTCTGCATACGGGCCTGCCAACAAGCAATGTCACCAACCAGGGCAAGGACAACCCGGAAGTGCCACTGGTGGGATGACGAACTCCGCAATGAGCGAGCAAATCTCAGACGAGCTCGCAAAAAATACCGTGAGCAAGCTCAGGAGCGCCGAGAGGTCCTACGAGAGGAATATAAGCAAGGGAGGCAAGCCTTCAAAAAGAAGGTGCTCAATAAGAAGCAAGAAAGTTGGCGCAACTTCTGCGAGCAGCACCCCAAGGCAGATCCGTTTGGCATCCCCTACCGGGTGCTAACAAGCCAGAGCCGACGCAACAAGGTCGGGAAGTCGGTGCAGCGGCCAGATGGAACATGGACAGCAGACAGTCACCAAACCACGGAGGCACTTCTTGATAAATACTTTCCCTCCGACAACCAGATGATGGACACAGCCTCACAACACTCCCAGCGTACCAAAGCGAACCGAACCGGGGGACAGCCAGATGACCCCCCATTCACGATAGCAGAGTTAACGGAGGCGGTCACGAGTTTTGGGATATCAAAGGCTCCAGGAGAGGATGGCTTTCCAGTCATGGGCCTCTATCATCTGCTCGATGAGCAGGGACCGATATGGCTCAGGATCCTCAATGCCTGTTTTGAGCAGGGAGTATTCCCAAAAATCTGGAAGAGGGGTAGCGTCGCCTGGATCCCTAAGCAAGGAGATGGGGGCTTTCGACCAATATGTTTGCTCCCGACTCTCAGTAAGGTCCTCGACAAGCTGTGTACGGGAAGGATACGCTGGTTCCTAGAAAAGCAAGGCCACCTCTCGCCATCCCAGTACGGCTTTCGACGTGGGAAACGAGCGGTGCAAGCCGTTGCTGACTACGTCTCTTGGGTGCGGCAGGCTAAGCACAGATGGGAGCATAGCTTGGCAGTTGCACTTGACATCAGCAACGCCTTCAACAATGCCTGGCACCCTGGTATCCTCTGTCAGCTGCATCGTATGCATTGCCCGGAAAATCTCCGTAAATTGGTGGCAGCCTTCTTGGTGGGGCGGCAAGTGACTAGCGGCGGCTCCACCAGAGACACCAACAAGGGCTGCCCGCAGGGCTCATGTCTGGGGCCGGTCCTGTGGCTCGTCCTCATGGAATCCTTCTTCGCAGCCATAACAGAATGGGCATCAGCAGAAGACCGGGTCCAAGCATTTGCTGATGATGTACTAGGTGTCATATGTGGAAGATCAGTCAAAATCCTGGAGGAAAAGTGGCAACGCCTCTGGACCGTGTGCTCTACATGGGCTGCAGCAATGAAGCTGGAGTTTGCAGCGCAAAAGACGTAGCAGTCTACCACCCTGCAACAGCAGTCATCCGCCCCCCTGTCATTAGGGCCGACGGGGTGCGTATCTCTACTAATGGTACCATGCGCTACCTCGGGATTGTGGTGGACTCGCAGTTCAAGTGGCTAGAGCACGTCCGGTACGTAAGGAACAAGGTGGCGGCGATCGGAGCCCGACTGTTCATAATAGCCGGGAAAGAATGGGGGATTGCCCCAAGCACGCTGAAGATCATCTACGAGCATGCAGTGGTCCCCCTAATCCTCTACGGAGCAGAGGTGTGGGGAGAAAAAGGAGCGGATCGGAGGATCATCGGGCACCTCGATGCCATGCAAAGACCATTCCTGTTGGCAATCTGCGGGGCGTACAGGACGACCGCCAGCAGATCTGTGCAGGTGGCATCCGGGTGCCCGCCTTTGGCAGCCCTGGCAGTGGAAACGTGCAACTTGTGGAGAAAGAGGAACCTCCTGGCTGACCAGCTGGACACCCCGATGCCCGAGATGGCGACAGATCACCCGGGTAACCGACACTCTTTCAAAATATAAACCTGGAGCGAACCTCTGGTGGATCGGATGGACCTCGAATGGCAGAGTTGGAGCTGCATACGTGACCGTCCGGGGAACAAACGTCTCTGACACATGCGAGGAGCGCCTGCCCGATGGCTGCACAGTGTTCCAAGCGGAGCTCTGGGCCATCCGCCAGGCCATTGACAGTGCAGAAAGGGACTCACACACCTAGACATCAGTGGCTATCTGTTCCGACTCCATGTCAGCTCTTCAGGCAGTAGGCGGTGGAAGCGGCACCCTCACCGATGCACATTATGCGGGTGAAGTGCTTAGTAGGTGGCTGCAATCGAGACGAAGCGTATCTCTTATGTGGATTAAGGCCCTCGCCGGGCACATGTTCAACGAACTGGCAGACGGGACAGCTAAGCGGGGCACAACGAAAGAGGTCATCACCCCACCAACTACCCGTGGCAACACTGTGGCAGAAACAACAGGCGGCAATAGCTCTCCGGTGGCAGCGGATGTGGGATGCTGCTATCCAGGGGCGGCAGTTATATGCTTTCACCCCAGAGGTCAAGCGTGGCACTTGTCTCCTTACAGGAAAGCTGCTCCAACTGCTGACGGGGCATGGCCCATTTCGGGCCTACCTCTTCCGATTCCATCTACGTGGCGATGATGCATGCAAGTGTGGGGCGGGGCCGGACACGCTACCCCACATCTTATATGAGTGTGTACTTGCGCGGAGGGTGGCAGCACGTGGGAGGCTGGCATATGTGGTTACAAGCAGTGGGCACAGGTGGCCACTGGAAGCAGCGGAGGTTCTGGAGGACAGTCGGTTGAGCTCTGAGTTGCAGCGGTTTGCCTCTGCAGTGGTATTCGAGTACGCGAATGACGATGACGATATCGCGCCCTAGATGATTACATCACCGACTCTTGTCCCTATGCCATAGGCTTTTATGGCTGCTTGCAGAGTAATTTTTCAAATTCAAATTCAAATTCAAATCACCATGTGACGTTGTGTAACCTTCATAATTCATGAACAGATAGTCGATATATAACTTGAGACACTGTGTACTTCTGCGTAACCCAGGCCTATAGCCTAACGGCAGGAGGGCCTTTAACCCTTATTAGAGGGTGAGAGAGAGAGGGTGAGAGAGAGGGTGAGAGAGAGGGTGAGAGAGAGGGTGAGAGAGAGGGTGAGAGAGAGGGTGAGAGAGGGTGAGAGAGAGGGTGAGAGAGAGGGTGAGAGAGAGAGAGAGAGGGTGAGAGAGAGAGAGAGGGTGAGAGAGAGAGAGAGGGTGAGAGAGAGAGAGGGTGAGAGAGAGAGAGAGGGTGAGAGAGAGAGAGAGGGAGAGAGAGAGAGAGAGAGAGGGTGAGAGAGAGAGGGTGAGAGAGAGAGGGTGAGAGAGAGAGGGTGAGAGAGAGAGAAGGTGAGAGAGAGGGTGAGAGAGAGAGAGAGGGTGAGAGAGAGAGAGAGGGTGAGAGAGAGAGAGAGGGTGAGAGAGAGGATTCCCCTCAGGGGAACTTGGAAAACACCCTAGCCGCTCTGGAAGCCATAGACCGCAAGTACCGGGGCCCCAAAGTGGTGATGGGCGATTTCAATGCAAAGGACCCACTGTGGGGATCTCCCATCTCAGACCAACGGGGCAGAACCTGCATCGACTTCATCGTTCGCAACGGATACGAGGTGGCCAACGAGGAGGCATGTGGCCCTACATTCTCCTCAACCAATGGAACCAGCTTCATCGACCTGACCCTGCTGAAGGGGGTTGCTGACTGGACGTGGACCATATCCGAAGAAGAAAGCCTCAGCGATCATAGGTCTATCCACTGCGAGATCAGCAGGAAGGGAGCTGCTAAGACCGAGCTTCAACTGGAGGAAGGCGGACTGGACACAGTTCAAAGAGACGGTAGAGGATGGGATGCCACGGGTGCTCGATGGCCTTCCAGATGCCGAGAAGGCTGCATCCCGTCTGCAGGAGCTCTGTGTGTTGGCTTGTGAGAGATCGATGCCACACACGAGAGCTCGGACCACAGCAAGGTGCTACTGGTGGATGCAGAGCTCCAGCAGGCCAGGTCAAACCTGCGGCGGGCAAGGAAGGCCTTCCAACGGGAACGACTCATGAGGCAAAGGGTGGCACTCAAGGACACGTATCGAAGTATGAAACAGGATTTCAAACAAATGGTCCTAGAGAAAAAACAGGATTCATGGCGCACCTTCTGTGAGCAGAGCTCTCAGGCAGACCCGTTTGGCATCCCCTACAAGATCGTAGCAGGCAGACGGCGGCGGGAGGGGGTGAAGAGGACCTTGAAAAGACCGGATGGAACCTAGACAGAAGATGCCTTGGAGACCACAGAAGTCCTTCTCGACAGGTATTTCCCATTTGATGACCCCAATACGGACACAGAGCACCAAAGCATGCTACGTGCCAGGGCAGCCCTTCCTGGGGGACAACCGGATGACCCACCATTTACCCTGAGAGAATTGACGGAGGCTGTTATGGGCTTCGGAATCACCAAAGCCCCGGGAGAAGATGGCTTCCCCGTGTTAGGCCTCCATCACCTACTTGAGAACCAAGGTCAAAACTGGCTCCAGATCCTTAAGAGGGTTGTGAAGTAGGTGAATTTCTGAAAAATATTCATAGAGGGCGCTCGCATCGTTTATTATGTATATAGGACGTTATGGTTATTCTCTAATATGATATGCAGCTTATGTATAAATGGTAAATTTTTGTGGGGGATGCATTAGAGGCTACAATGGATGTATATTCTCTTATTATATTTTGTTATGAAAACTGTATGTTTTACCTGAAAAATGTTGACCCGCCATATTTGTTTTTGGTGGGTTTAAGTGCTGACAAAAACTTAATTTTCTCTATTTCCATGCATGCTAGAAAAAATCTGTTCAATCCAACTAAAAGATCTGGTGGGGTTTTATAAATATCTAAAATTTTATGCTGAAATATTCATATATAACCTTAGAAACTTACCTTCAAGTTCATGAAAAAAACCGTTGGCATCAAATTTCAAGTTGTAGGCATTTGCTATAGAGTTACTATAGTCTATAGTATGCAATAGTAACTGTCAAATTTAAAATTGGAGCCATTTTTCTGCTAAAAGGTGGGATGGGTAAATTTAAAAATTAGAAAACAGCAAGAAGGAAAAGAAGAGACAGCATAAAATTTCGATTGTATTCCTCTCAACTATAGCCTCTCATAACTCCTGATAGGAGGCTATGTCTCAACATAGTTGGTAGGTTGCCATGGAAACAGACAGCCTACATTTTATAAACAAGGGAGACATTACAAAAAGAATAATAATGTATTTTCTATATAGAGAAACATCAAGCCATCTAATCTATCCAAGGATGTATGTAGTGTCACATTCAAATGCTATTTTTGAACATGATGTCATATTCACTATTATTTATATGTATCTGTGTGTGTATATATGAATAAATATGTATGTTACGGCCAATGTATAAAATGCCTAGGCAATCTGCAAAATCACTTTTGCTAGTAAATATTCAAAATTCAGCAATTTAGGTCATGTGCATACTAATCATCAGGCAATGTGTTAAATCCGGAATTTCCCAGGCAATAGACAAAATTCAGAGTTTTAGGCAATGTGCAAAATTCCTAACTTCAGGCAATGTGCAAAATTATCGACTTTTCATAAAATGTGTAAAATCACAAACTTTCCAGGCAATCTTTAAAATGACTACCTTTTCAGGCAATGTGCAAAATAATTAATTTTCTAGGCAGTGTACCAATTTTTTTTAACTTTTCAGGCAATGTGTTAAATCCAGAATTTCTCAGGCAATAGACAAAATTCAGAGTTTTAGGCATTGTGCAAAATTCCTAACTTCAGGCAATGTGCAAAATTATCAACTTTTCATAAAATGTGTAAAATCACAAACTTTCCAGGCAATCTTTAAAATTCCTAACTTTTCAGGCAATGTGCAAAATAATTAATTTTCTAGGCAGTGTGCCAATTTTTTTTAACTTTTCAGGCAATGTGTTAAATCCAGAATTTCTCAGACAATAGACAAAATTCAGTGTTTTAGTCAATGTGCAAAATTCTTACTTCAGGCAATGAGCAAAATTGTTAACTTTTCAGGCAATTTGCAAATTGTTTGCGAACCTTACGGGACGGCTTGCGAACCTTTGCGGGTCGGAATGCGAACTTTTGCGGGTCGGAATGCGAACCTTTGCGGGACGGATTTGCGAACCTTTGTGGGACGGATTTGCGAACCTTTGCGGGACGGATTTGCGAACCTTTGCGGGACAGATTTGCGAACCTTTGCGGGACGGATTGCGAACCTTTGCGGGACGGATTGCGAACCTTATAGAGCCTTTCTGTAGTTTGCAAGCCTTTTTGCATGCTTCGCAAGCCGTCCCGCGCGCTTCGCAATCCGTCCCGTGCGCTTCGCAATCTGTCCCGCGCGCTTTGCAAATCCGTCCCGCGCGCTTCGCAAATCCGTCCCGCGCAGGTTCGCAAATCCGTCCCGTGCGCGTTCGCAAATCCGTCCCGCGCGCGTTCGCAAATCCGTCCCGCGCACGTTCGCAAATCCGTCCCGCGAAGGTTCGCAAATCCGTCCCGCGAAGGTTCGCAAATCCGTCCCGCGAAGGTTCGCAAATTCGTCCCGCGAAGGTTCGCAAATCCGTCCCGCGAAGGTTCGCAAATCCGTCCCGTAAGGTTTGCAAATCATTTGCAAATTGCCTGAAAAGTTGTCATTTTGTGTGTTGCCTGGAAAGTTTGTGATTTTAGATATTCTCTGAAATAAGTTACGAATTTTGCACATTGCCTAAAACGCCCTAAATTTTGTCTATTGCCTGAGTATTTAACACATTGCCTTAAAGTTAAAAAAATTGGCACTGCATAGAACATTAGTTATTTTGCAAATTGCCTGAAATGTTAGTGATTTTGCAAATTGCCTGAAATGTTAGTGATTTTGCAAATTGCCTGAAATGATAGTGATTTTGCAAATTGCCTGAAATGTTAGTGATTTTGAAAATTGCCTGAAACATTTCTGTTTGTCCATGACCTAAATTGCTGAATTTTGCATATTTACTAGCAAAAAAAATGTGGATTTGCATATTGCTTAGGCATTTTATACATAGGTGGTAAAGTGTACATATATATATATATATATATATATATATATATATATATATATATATATATATATATATATATATATATATATATATATATATACATATATATATATACAGTATATATATAAATGCCATGATGTTTTCCCTATAGAAAATACATTATTTTTTTTTGTTGTAATGCCTTTTTTTTTATAAAATATAGGCTGTCTGTTTCCATGGCAACCTATAAACCTAGGTTAGACATAACCTTCTATAAGGTGCCATAGAGGCTTTGGTTGAGAGGAACACAATCTAAAATTTTATGCCATGCCTTCTTTTCTTGCTCTTGTTTTCTTATTTTTAAATTTACCCATCCCACCTTTTAGAAGAATGAGCACGCCCATTTCAAATTTGACAGTTGCCATTGAGATACTATAGACTCCATAATAACTCTATAGTAACTGTACAATTTGAAATTGGGTGCTCTTGCTATGCTCTATAGTACAGGACATAGCTGTAATTATTTGATGCCGATGGGGTTTTTCATGAACTTCAAGGTAATCATCTAAGGTTATAAATACATATTTCTGCATGAAATTTTATATGTTTATAAAACTCCACCAGATCTTTTAGAGGAATTCATCAAATTTCTTCTAGCATGCATGTAAGTAGAGTAAATGAATTTTTAGACATCACTTACACCAAGCAAAAACAATCATGGCGGTCAACATTTTCTATCTAAAACAAAACATACACATAGTTTACATAATAGAATATTATGTGTAATGTGACGTCATGTACTCTCTAACCAGGCCTTGACTCAATCAGATTTTTATTGATCTGAAAAAATTGGCCCATTACGACTTTTACTTCAATATAAAAATATACACATGCAATTAGGTAATGAAATTTAATTGTTCTTATAGAAAACAAATAAATCTACCACCACATTTTTTTATTTTACTATTATCTCTTTTGTAAAACAAAGATAATGGATACCAAATATGTAGCTTTTTTTCTTCTATGAGATTTTGCATAGAAAAAAAAACACCTTTTTAAATATTTAATTAAAAATATTTAGAGGCAGATTTAAAGTCTGAAAATTTTTTAATCAGTTCCATTAAACAATCTAATATTTATTACAGTTTTAATCACATTTTAAAAACTTATATGTCTCCAGATAATGACTACCAAACCTAACTGTATGTTTGAAATTTAAATTAGCATTATGTCTATGCTAATTCAATACAAGTGGCGCCTCTGACGTCAGACACTGCAATCATAGTGTCGTCTGTCAAAAAAACGTCCGTGGCGCTCTGTAACCCTCTTAATGCGTGCCTCACGCAGGGGGTGTTCCCAAGGATCTGGAAGAGGGGCATCATAGTGTGGGTTCCGAAACCTGGTGATGGGGACTTCAGACCAATCTGTCTGCTCCCAACACTGGGCAAGGTGCTCGACAAGATGTGCACAGGCAGGGTCCGGTGGTTCCTGGAAAAGAAAGGGCACCTCTCCGAGTTACAGTATGGATTTCGCACAGGCAAACAAGCAGTGCAGGCAATCACAGACTACGTGGAGTGGGTACGGAGGGCAAAGCTGCAGCGGCAACACAGCCTGGCAGTAACCCTGGACATCACCAATGCATTCAATAATGCATGGCACCCGGGTATCCTTGAACAACTGCGGGAAATGGAGTGCCCTGAAAACCTTCGGCAACTGGTTGGGGCTTTTTTACAGGAACGCCAAGTGGCCAGTGGGACCTCATCGAGAGAGATAAACAAGGGCTGTCCACAGGGTTCCTGCTTAGGGCCGGTGCTGTGGCTGGTCTTGATGGAGACTTTCTTCACGGCCATGGCAGGCTGGTCATCAGCAGAGGACAGGGTCCAGGCATTCGCCGATGACGCATTGGTAATCATTTGCAGACCATCGGTGAGAGTTCTAGAGGAGAAGTGGAGTCAGTTCTGGGTAACGTGCACTGTATGGGCCTCAGGAATGAAGCTGACATTCGCGGCCCAAAAACAGCCGCGATATTCCACCCGGCCACAACGGTAATCCGAACTCCATCGATCAAGGCGGATGGTGCTAGGATCTGCACTGACGGTGCTCTGCGGTACCTAGGAGTGATGGTAGATGCGAAGCTCACGTGGATTGAGCACGCCAAGTACATCCGGGGCAAAGCAGGAGCAATCAGAGCTCGCCTGTTTGTGATTGCTGGAAAGGAGTGGGGCGTGGCACCTAAAACTCTGAAGGAAATCTACGAGCAGAGGTATGGGGAGAAAGAGGATTGGACAGCCGGATCATCGGACACCTAGATGCGGCACAAAGGCCATTCCTGCTAGCCATTTGCAGGGCTTACCGAACTACCGCGAACCGTTCACTCCAAGTGGCATCAGGCTGCCCTCC
>JAUPFP010000002.1:952500-1062500 GCA_036925085.1 Brachycybe producta
GATCATGTGATACCCAGCTAGCACTATTCATCCAAGACTTGGTATTTTTAGATTTTGCAAAAGCATTTGATACAGTGAAGCATGCACTACTAATTAAAAGAATGATGACTTAACTTAAATAAACAAGTAATTTCGTGGACATCATCATTCTTATCAAATAGACAACAGCAAGTCCAAATTGATGGTGCTGTGTCAGACTGGGCTAAAGTAACATCTAGTGTACCTCAGGGTAGCATTCTTGGACCACTGCTTTTCCTTCTGTTCATAAACGATCTGGCAGACAGATGCAACAGTACGATGTGTTTGTTTGCAGATGATGTTGTTTGCAAGAGAATTAGGGATAAAGAGGATAGTGAAGTCCTCCAAAGAGATCTAGACAGTGTTGAAGAGTGGTGCTCTGAGTGGAATTTACAACTGAATAGGAGTAAATGCAATGTTATGCGAGTTTCCCAAAAGCGAGAATCGTGCATGGCAGCTCACACAATGGGAGATGTTCAGCTAACCCATGTTGATACCATCACATATCTTGGCTTAACCTTGTCCAAGGACATGCTTTGGAAAGATCATATAACCAAAGCAGTTGCCAAAACTAATCAAAGGCTGCGGTTTGTCCAACGCACCCTTAAACATTGTAAAGAAAATGTAAAGAAGGTCTATTACTTTACCCTAGTTAGACCTATCTTAGAATATTGTTCCCTAATCTGGAGCCCATTTAGAAATAACCTAAAACAAGAAATAGAAATGGTGCAGCATAGGGCTGCAAGATTTAGCAAGGGACGGTATGCGTATACTGACAGTATATCGTCTATGCTCCAAGAGCTAGAATGGGAATCATTAGCAGGCCAAAGAAATGAGGAAAGCCTCGCTCTTCTGGGACGTTTGCTGGCTTGTGATAACATTACCCTGCTTAATGGTTTACTAACTAGAAATCCTCGTAAAAGTAGATTTGGGCATTCAAAAACTTTCAAAGAATTAATGGCTAGGACTGATGCATATTTTTGGTCTTTTCTTCCTAATGTTATTAGACTATGGAATTCTCTTCCTGTGAATGGTTCTTTGTTAGGACGATTTCAATTTCATGATGATGTCTTATTTTTAAATGATGACAATCAGTCGTGATTGGGAGCAATCCCTCCCTGCCACACGGCTTTCGAGCTGATTGCAGGTGTATTTAATTGAATCGAATTGAACTTGTGATGTCAATGTTAATGTTACGAGTACTGTTAAAGCCATAAGGCAGGTTAGTCTTTATAACAAATGTAACTGGGATGGGTTTAACATGCATTTGTAGCAAAATTTTGAGAATTTTAAAAATAATTTTAACATTAGATCTAGACTTGAAGGCAATTGAGGGATCGTGTAATACATGGCACCTTCAGTTTAATGAGGGGAAATGCAGTGTTAAGAAGCTAACTCGGGGTAGAAATTCAATTGTGTTCAATTATAGTATGAATGACACTATTCTTCGGAGTGTCAAGTGTAATGACCAGGTTGGTCACCACAACACCCTGGCAACATTTTCCCCCAACCTTACCAGATCCTGACTCCGTTAGGGGCTGGGATCAGAGCACTGGCTAGCCCTCCTCTTGTCCGTCCATGTCCTGGGCGATGACGGTCCGGAGTCCTCCCTGCAAGTTGACGGTGAAACCCCGCCGACCGAAACAAAGAATCCATGGTAAATCCCCATTGGATCTTACCGTGGACACTGACGTGAAGTACCGGCCGAAAATGCCGGAAACAGGACGGTGAGAAGCCGGCATAACCCCACCGGAAACCTCCACCCTCCACTCGGTAACTTCCCCAGAAATAATGCACTTAAACAACAGTGTGTTATGTTTAAAATAAAAGATGAATGGTGGCCACCCACAAAACACATCCTCTCACAGCTCAAGGGTGCTTGCTTGGTGCCACCCATTATATGCCCCCAGGCTGCTCCACATGGGGGTTGAGTGACCCCCGGGCAGCCTACTATAGCAGCCTAGCAGACGACAACAGGAGTTTAGTCTGTTCCTACTAAAAGGAGCAAAACTGGTTCGTCACACAAGTGTTATAAGTACTTTGGGGGACCTTACTGGGAAAGCTCTACAAATGTTTTGTTTTAGTCAACGGACATTGGGCACCTGCCCAGCACAAGTTAAAACTATTGCCTATCAAGCATTGGTTCGGCCTCATCTTGAGTATTGCTGCAGTGTATGTAATCTTAACTCTGTCACACACACTCATGCAGTTGAAATGGTTCAGCATAAGGCAGCTAGGTTTGTTTGGGGCAGTCACAAATTTACAGTGTCACTGAGATGCTGTCAGTGCTACAATAGCATAGTTTGGCACACCGCAGGGATGAGTGAAGTTTGAAATTGTTTGGAAAAATTACACATGGTGATTGTCCTAAACTGCAGTCCAGTGATATTCATAAAGCACTAAATATGGGCAGGGCTGACCACTAAGAAAATTAGTTAGATTTTTGCTAGGACAGATTCATATTATTGGTCTTTTTTTCCTAGTTATAAGACAATGGAACTCTCTTCCTGAGGCAGTGGTGAATGGGGATAATTTTGTGTTGTGGGATTGATATTTGTATATTCATTTTGTTTTTATACATGTGCATGTATATGTGCTTGACAAGACTTAATGCTGCATATGGACTTTTATGTCCCTCTGCCATAGGTCTATTTGGCTGTTAGCAGAGTGCTAATTGTAATTGTAAAATTCCGAATTTATCACATTGCCTGAAAAGTTAAAAAGAATTGGCACTGCATAGGAAATTAGTTATTTTGCATATTACCTGAAATGTTAGTGATTTTGCAAATTGCCTGTAACATTAGTGATTTTGCAAATTTCCTGAATTGCTGAATTTTGTATATTTACTAGCAAAAGTGTGGTTTTGCATATTGCCTAGGCATTTTATACATAGGTGGTAACACGACATATATAAATATATAAATAAAAAAAATGTGTGTATATATTATGACTTTGAATGATACGAGCAAGTTTGCACTCGTATTAATAGTGAGTGGCTAGGTCACTAATTCTACCGGCCCGGGAGGACTAGACCAATATAACGTCTATTTAATGTCCTCACTTTCTCTGGCTAAAGACATTCAGTCTTGAGGATCTATTGTCTCTGTATTCCTCGGACTTTCGTCCATAAATTTGCCCAAAATAGTGTGAATATACTTACAATCTTGCATTGCAGATTTGCACCTGTTTGGAGTCTTAAAGTATCCAAAAGGTGAAGAGCAGCAATCCTAAATCCTGATGTCGTCTGCTAGGCTGCTATAGTAAGCAGCCCGGCAGACGACATACACTCCAGATAGGGAGACTGTCAACCCCCAGGTGGAGCAGCCTGGGGGTACTTAATGGCAAGGTAGCCATAAAGTAGGGGCAGTGTGTGAAACCCTTGAAGGATGGAGGATGTATTGTGCTCTGTTGTGGGTGGCCAAGATGGCCATCATCATCAATTATCATCTTTGTTCTTCTTTTGTTTGTTCTTCTGCTAGTTGAATTAACCAGCAGAGTGATTTCCTTTTAGTAAGTGTTTTTTATCCATTTATTCTTTGAATAAATTATATTCTTTTATTTTCACTTATCCACACTGTGTCCGTGTCAATTATTTATTGATAATTGGGGAAGTTACCGCGGGGAGGGTGGGGGTTTCTGGTGGTGAAACACTGTCACCATCACCGTCCTGCAACCATCGTTTATGGCCGGTACTTCGCGTCGGATCCACGGTAAGATCCAATGGCAATTTACCGTGGATTCTCCATTGGGTTTGTCGGCCACTTGTCCGTTGATCTACGGGAAGTTCGGTAGCTTCGATCCCGGCCCCCAAGGGAGTCAAGGATTCGGTAAGACGGGGAAGTTTTGCTGGGGTATTGTGGTGGACCCAAGTTGGGTCGTTACAATTGGTGGAGGCGCCGGGTAGCGCCACCGCTGCCGCTCTTGACGGTCGAAAGACTGTGGAAACTTGTTTGCCACTGCAGGGCGTGGACTTTGTCTACGGTACAGCGGTGAAAAAGTTTTTGACCGTAAGCTTTACTGGCAGCTCAATTGTAAACCATGGGGCACGGACATTTGTCTGTGAAACTACGGTTAAAACCATCTACGGCCAAGTTTACCGGTAGTATACCGTAGGGCACGAACCGTTGTCCATGGAACTATGGTAGAAACTGGTTTACGGTCAGGTTTTACCGTTGGTTGACGGGAGTCATAAATACACTGGTAGGGCGTGGACATTTGTAAACGGAACTACGGTGGAAAATGAATTAGGCCGTAGTAGTCCGGTAAAGGACTGTGAGACACGGACGGGTTGTCCGTGGGACCGCGGTGGTTACCGGAGAAAGGCCTAGGTTATCCACAATTAGAACGGTGGGCGTGGTGGTTGACCGTGCGGGACCGATCGAAAGCGGGATAACGGTGATCTTTACCGTTAGTATACCGGTAGCACAGTGGTTTACCGTGCGCGACCGGTAGAACACGGTAAAAAGGTAATTTTACCATTAGTAGACGGTGAATGGTGGACTTTTCTCCGTGTATCACCGAGCGAACACGGTAAAAAGGTAGTTTCACCAGTAGTAGACGGTGGTTTACGGACCATTGTCCATGAATCTCCGTTGGAAGACGGTGAAAAGAGACTAATCGTACAGTTACCGTGGGACACAGACATTTGTCCATGAAACTACGATTTGGTACGGTTCTACTGTTTGATGGTGATTTCTGGACTTTGGTCCGTGAATTCACCGGATATCATGGTAGATTCTCTCACCTACAACTGGTGGCCATTTCTATCCGTGTTCGCATGGTGGAAATCGGCTTGAACCCTGTTTTCCCCGATGGTAGGTCGGGGTAACGGTGTAGGCAAAGGATTGGAATTGCTTTCCCGTGCCATCGGCCGTGGTATTTGGCCAGAGGCAGCAACTGGTTGGGGTTGCTGTTGGCGGGAATGGACACGGTGGTTCCGGGGAGGAAGGTGCCATGGGGGTGTCCGTACGGAGACTTTGTAACAGTGCAACCGCACCGTGGAGGCATTGTCTCCAACGGAGCACCGTTGAATGGTGTGGAATGGCTTGCACGGACCCCAACTGGGACAGGCATGCAGCCAATGGCCGGCCTGTTAGCCTCCACTGCCTCCGGTCTGGTTGGACGCGGAGGTGGTCTCTTACATGAAGAGACGGTGGAGTCCCAGTTGGGTTCAGCCTCATAGTTGGCATCGATGTCCGAAGAGCAACTTCGGTCGGTTGCCCGTAGGATTGATCACCTGCGGTTGCAAGGTCAACTTCCCATGGAGGGGCAACTGTGGTTCGCACCGTCGCCGTGCACTCGGGAAATGTACGGAGGGAGGCACCGCTAGTTTCGAACGGGTGCATACTTCTTGGGGGAACTTGGGCCGCTCCTGCAGGAGTTGAGCAGGAAGTTCCTCCGACTGTTCAGCAACCGAGGGTCCACCTGGTGAAACCCACGGATGCTGAGCCTTATGCTGAGACTTCGGGAAAAATGAGCAGGGCACCACGGCCAGTTAGTACTGCACCATGGACGCCTGCTCCGGCCATCCCATCAGAGATCCAGGCTTTCGGGTTTTTCAACCCAGTTCATTCGTTCATCCGGTTTGATGGACGAGAGGACATGACGCCTTTTCTCCAGCAGTTCAAAGCCAAGGCTCGGGCTAAGCGCTGGACGGACGAGGCACGGTGCAGCTTCTTTATGTACCTGCTTGACGGCCCGGCTGAAGAATACTACGCCAGTTTGGTGGAGTTTCAGCCGGACATGGCCTGGCCGGAGCTAAAAAAAGGCCATGTTCCAGCATTTCGGGACCAAGAATCAGGCTCAGACCTGTTTCGATCGGTTCCAAACAATGATGCAGGGGCTGACCGAGTCACTCCAGGCATTCTACTGGCACTTTACTGAGCTAGCAGAACGAGTTTCTCCTCATGAGGATGAGTCTTGTCGACTCCGATTTAAGAAAAAACTGCAGCCGGCAATCCTCAGACCACTCTGGGGATCGAAGGCCGAGACTGTGCGGGCATTCACCGCTTAGGCAATGTTGGTCGAGGCCGACATGCTGACAGTGGGTGAGTTGCTTGCCCGTACCTTGGTGGTTCCAGAAACCAAGACTACGGTCAAGGCCTCCGGTGCTGTGGCACAGCCCTAAGGCTCTGCTAAGTCTTCCTCCAACCCTTTAGGTGCGAAGGCGACTGCTCCATCCAATGCGGACGGAGCAATTGCCAAGACCAGAGGGAATCAGTTCACAGCAGCACCGTCTGGGGCTGGCCAAATGGCTGGAGGTGGAGGTTCCACCCGGAAGCAACCAGGTCCATGCTACAAGTGCACCCAAATAGGTCACTTGAAGGACTGTCCAAAGGCTTTGGCCCGATTAAAGGTTGCCAGGCGGAAGCCAGGCGGTGCCATACGGGGCGGGTCTTGTACCCGTGAGTATCTGTCCACCGTGATCGATGACGATGACCCCGATGGTGTGTCATCGTTAAACCGGCACCGGTTGGTGCAGAACTGAGCTGCAGTCAACCGGGTACACTTAAAAACTCAGGTATCCGGCAGAGCCGGCGAAGTGAGTAAGGGACGTACCTCCGGGCAGTGTCCAAGTACGTGAGAGTACGTGCCTCTGGCAAGGTCCGCGGACCCGGAAATTACCCGTTGGGTGTTTCCAAAGCCATGCCCCACTTTGGAAGCTGCACTGGCCCAACTGGAGAGTTGGGTGGCACCTTTCTTCCCTGTTTGCAGGGGAGAAGGTTCGGACGGTACGGGCATTACAAGGGCTTCAGGCATTGGTGTGCCCATGCTGTTGCCCTGACCTGGTAGGTCTCCTGGTTTGGAGACTGGTACCCAGACCCCCGAGCATCCGGTACGAGCGTCCTTTGCCGTTGGGAAGACGAATAAGGCACGGAAAAGTAATATCGGGCAATGACGGTTGCCCATACCTGAATTGCAGAGCTGTGCTTATTTGCGTGGGGCACCACGTGTTTAAAAACCACTGAAGTTAGAGATACAGGCCTATAGTTTGCAGATTCGGACTTATTACCTGACTTAAATATTGGGGTAACATTTGCTAATTTCCACATACTTGGAACAACCCCTTGATCCAAAGACTGCTGATAAATTAGCTGAAGAAATAGTCCCACTTCCCTATCGAATTTTTTAAGAACTACTGCATTAATTCCATCTGGCCCTCCCCTTTTATTTTTATTAAGGGTCAATAGTTGCTTGATAATGCCCTCAGTATTAACAATAATATCCCCAAAGAACGCATTGTTCTAGACTCAAAAGCATTAGGTGCAGTATTTTCATCTGCTGTAAAAACACTCCTGTATTGTTCATACAACAAAGAAGCTTACAATTCTGGGTGTGATATTAGTTCTCCATTTGCCCCAACAAGAGCTGGAATCAAGTACTCACCAGCCCGAGAATGCTTCACATACCTCCAAAACAGCTTTGGATCTTCTTGCAGCCATTTACTGAGTTTATTCGTTTTAAAATCCTTATGGGACAATGAGTTCTTTTTTAGCATTTGCACGAGCAATATGCAAACCATTTGCATTCAATAAGCTTGAATTACCTCTGTATCTATTTCTCCATAATCGCTGCTTACAAAGAGCCCATTTAACACATGGTGTATACCATGTGGGTGTTGAGGCATCCTGGACTCTTTAATGGAACAAACTTCGAAACCCTTCCCCATCAGTAATGAGTTAAAAATTGCCCAATTTTCATCAACATCAGGCTGATTAAAATTATTTTTAAAGTTCTCAAGATTTTCCTGCATATGCAACTTAAACCCATCCTAGTTACATTTTTTATAAAGACTAACCTCCCTTATGGCTTTAACAGTACTCCTAACATTAACATTGACATCACAACTTACAATGTGATGGTCACTAATTCCCTCAGAAACCTTAACATTAGATATCATAAGGGGAAGGTTAGTTATTATAACATCAAGGACACTACTATTCCTAGTTAGTTGCATAACCAATCTGTTCCATGAAGTAAATATCCAAACTTCCCAACAATGAAACAGCTAAAGTAACATCATTCCCACCTGTAATTGAGCATAGTTCCCAGTTTGTTTGGGAAGTTAATATCACCTCCTAAAACATGAGTGAAGGGCAACAAAACATGAGCGAAAGGCAGCAATATATCACTAATAGAAGATCCTGGTGGGTGATAGAAAGAAATTAAAAATACCTTTTTCTCATTGAGCACCTGTACACTGCAGCAAACTATCTCACACCCAGTCTCAAATGCTTGTTCCCTTTGGCTGTTAAGCAAATTTTAAACTGCTATAAAAACTCCACCAGCAGTACGCCCCATCCTGTCCCTAAGATATATTGCAAAGTTAGATGGAAACACCTCTCCATTGCTAAAATTGTCATCCAGCCATGACTCCCACAAGTATTATTTGACAGTCTGATTCTTCTATAGCCGCAAAGAAGTCAAGTACCTTTCTCCGCAAACTTCTGCAATTTACAACCATGATTTCCGTATGTTTATTTTTAACTGACCTATGTGAAAAATTTCCTTTCACTGCAGCATCTCTAGAACAGAGATTTGCAGTCATAACTTGAGGTTGAGCTAGGATTTTCAGGACCCTGTCATCCTCTCAGCATTAATTCCTGAAAAAACATTAACATAATTCATAGCAATAATCCCCCTTTCCCCAATCCCACCCACAGGCCCCAACACTACACTAAAAAATTACCAACAAATTCTATATTTTTACCAACTACTTCTCCTGCACGAGTGTTAAAATGCTCCACATCGTAACTCCATTTACCACTGAAACCTACCATAGCTGCTCTCCACTCAATTCCCTGAACCCCCACCCGACTACAAACCTCCATTAATCTATCATTAACCCACCGGGCCCTGTGGAAGACTAAGTTGCCTCTATCCACCCTCTCTGGGATTGCACTAAAACACACCTTAACCCCCACCCTAGAGCTAACTGTATGCTGAGCTAAACTTATCTAAAACTTCTGAGCCACTCTGTCTAGATAGATCATTAGCACCTACATGCAACACCACCAGCACCTCATCTACAGTTTCCCCTGGCATTTCCTTTTGGGACAGCCCACCGATCGATATGCCTCACATTACTGTCACCAACAATGACAACAGACCTAGTCTTAGCCATTTCCCTATTTGACTCCCCATCTTCTCAATTAAATCTCAACCTCCTTGGCATACAAGACACCCTAGCCCCCTTACCCCCACCTACATGTCCAACAGATTTCCCTTGGACCCTAGAGACCTTCACCAATGCATCAAATCTATTATAGGAGTCCTGGGTGACACTAAAGGGACCCCAACTAGCTTAGCCCCTTAACCACAACCTCCCATCCTAGCCCCCTGGTGCAGACCTAACTGGTGTTAACCTAACTGGCATGGCAGCAGACACAGGCTCTTCACTAGGGAAAGGGCCAGCCTCAAATACAGCTAACATTTCCCTCAGCAAAGACACCTCTGCCTGAAGCCGTGCCACTTACTGCCTTAGCTGAGCCTTACTAACAAAACCCATTACTAAAAACAAAAACCAAATGAGCCCAAAAATTAATCTTGTAAGTGAACCAAAACAGAAAAAATAAAGATCGTTTTTTTTTTAAAAATTAGTAACTCAAAAAGTACTAATCTGATTCCAATTCTGATTTCACCAGCTTCTTCAGCAGACTCAGACTATCAGATTCAAAAAATATTTGTGAAACAAAAACTGGAAAAATGGCACCTTTTACAAAAAATAAGACATAATCTAATTAAAAGGTTATATGATAAAAACTACTTATCTAAATTGAAATCCGATTCCAGAAACGAGTTCAAACAACCCAAAAACCGGGAGCAAAATTTTTATGCTACAAACCACTAACACACAATGTTTACAGATACTTCAATATTCAAATACATATATTTCCTATTTGTTTCAAAGCACTATGTATTCAATATGGGAATTATCCTACCTGCCACATGGATCTCCAATTGATGTGAAAGTTGTATTGAGTTTAATACGACTAGGGAATACACGTATTTGATTAAGGAATTATGAGAATGTGAAATGACATTTGCCACAAAGGGGGCTTTCATTTTTAGAAATTTAAAATGGCGTTGTTTGGTGACTAATAAAAGTCACTTCATTTTTAGTTTTTTTTATAATTTTAATGTCTTTTGTTGGGTAAGTCTTAAAGGATATTTCAACAAAAAATCCTGGGGGTAATGGTTTCTTTAAAGGCTCTTAAGCAGGATGATGAAAGGAAACAAACAAGAAAAAACCTGGCCACTAATTTAGGTGTTTACAAAAATAAAAAATATCAATTAGATTTTAATTCACGAGACTGAAAAATTTAATGTTAACCAATAGTGTTAACCATTTCTTCTTAAACAGATTACAATTTTGTAGAAAAACTCGTGTTGCCAAATAACACTACGCACAAACAATGCTTCACAAATACTTTGTAAAGAAACACTCAATGAAATATAAACATAATGAAAACATTCAAAAATAATTATAATAATGTACTGTAGTTTCACTGTGAAACATTATACAACTTTTGTGACAAATGACAAGTCAATGGAATAATAGAAAATAAGAACTGATGATAGAATTGCCTCAACATAAAACGAAGCTAGTTCGGTTGACAAAAAATGTAGGACTCTAATCATTTCATCCATCCCTCGACATTACAACCTTCATGTTACGATGAGGGCTAGACTACAATTGTGATATAAAATTGTAATATAAACTAAATTTTTGTCAAAAATGACCGTGAATTGTTGTAACGTCCAGTTCCTTCCACTTGTCGAGAAGTTGGCATTGACATCATTCCAGCTACAAAGTTTGTCGGTGGCACCTTATTATCTCTTGGCCTAAGATCAAATACAAATGTGTCTCAATTATAAATTCAAATGTTGCAATTACAATTTGAAAGAACCAGTTGTGAGCATATGACGATATTGGACCCTATTTTTATAATTCGTTGCTTCTTCTTATCACGTGGTCTTGTTCCATTATATTGTACTCTCAATGAACAGTTTTCATTTTTGTTCGGACAACTCCGGTTCCGGAAATTACCATTAAGGTATACACCAAGGTTATCCTAAAATGGAAACCGGAAATGGGACAGGTCTGAAACTTGTTCCATTGGATTGTACTCTCAATGGACTTCAATGGACAGTTTTTAATTTTGTTAAGACACCTCCGGTTCCGTAAATACAGACGATTGAAATACCATTACGGTTATTCTGTTGGATATACTTTATTTAAATTCTTAATAGTTAGTTCTTTTTATTTATTTGTTCTGTTTAATTTTTTTTTAATTTGGAATTGTTATGCACATTGCCCAATACTTTTCTTGTTTTAATAAAAAAAAGCTTTTAACAATATGTTTTTTTTATCATTAAGAGGGGTTTAAAAATAATTGTTTCGTAATTTTCCTGCCTAGATGGCGTTGTAGTAAATTCCAAAAATAAGAAATTTACTATAGAAACTCTTATATGTAAACTGTGTGTATGTTTTAGGTAGAAAATGGTGACCCGCCATGTTTGTTTTTGCTGGGTGTCAGTGATGTCTAAAAATTCATTTACTCTACTTCCATGCATGTTAGAAGAAATTCGATGGTTTCCCCTAAAAGATCTGGTGAAGTTTTATAAACATGTACAATAATACTAAAATCCTGATGTCGTCTTCTAGGATGCTTTAGAAGGCAGCCCTGGCAGACGACATGAACCCCGGGTAAGGTCACTTGTCTTCCCCAGGTAGGAGTAGCCTGGGGGATATATAATGGCAGCCGCCATTATATATACAGAGCAGTGTAGTGTACTCTAGAGGATCCTGTGGAGGATCATCATGTGTGTGGAGGCCAAGGAGGCCTCCATTTTGGAAGATCATCTCTTTGTTCTTTACTGGATGATTGTTTGGGTTTCTTTGTTCTCTGCTGGACAAGATGTCCAGCAGATTACTGTAAATCATACTCAGCAATCTGCTAGACAAGATGTCCAGCAGATTACTGTAAATCATACTCAGCAAGTGTTTATGTATAATAAACCTATTTTATACTTTTTATCTACACTGGTGGTTGTGTGATATTCTTTGGGGAAATACCGCAGGGAGGGTGGGGAATCCATTGAGGGTGTGAGCTTTTGGCAACAACCTTATAATTTTACCAACTTTATGATGATGTTTTCCATAACTCGTTTCTTCTGATTGTGCGGTAACCGCACGAAGAAGATTCAAGTTACAGAAATAGTCGGATGGCGATCAATTGTGATCATCCTTCTGTGCAGGGGTGTAATCTTCGCAGAAGGATGGTAACCATCGCTTCTGGTCGTCACTGATGTACATCTTCCTTTGTTGTTACCAATTGAAGATGTTGCAGCTCCTCCAGGATCTGTATGTCTCCTTGCTTTGTGGTGTCTTCGGCCTGTTTAGAGAAGTATTAGTTTCCAAACAGAAGGACAATGCAGTTTCTCATTATAAATGCTTTTATTCATTCTTGTACAAAAAGCAGTAACATTACAAGAATGAATGTTTGATTAAAGGTGTGTCCTCGGGCCCATGATGTGGTATGGATGTAGAGATCAACGTAATACAAAACTGAGCAAAATAAGGGCGATGAACAAAGAGGAACACGGTCCTTTTATACCTTGGACCTGTGTACACCTACGAGGTGTAACCAGGTCGAAGTGACCATGGTCCTAAGAGTATCAATCTGCCACTTTGATATGACTCAGAAGTATGAGTCAGGGAGGACAGAGGGACAAGCAGGAGTTGTTTACCCCCAGGCTATGGTTTTGGCGGGATCGGGAGTTACTGGGTGTTACAAGGGGTTTCACCATCATCACCACCATCCCGCTTCCGTCCTGTATTTCGTGCCAGTGTCACGGTGGACCCATCGGGAGGTCACCGTCGGTTCTCGTCATGGTTTCGTCGGGCTGCCATCTGGCGATATACGGCGTGGCAGACTTGAGTTGGCCGGCGCCACCCATGACCCATCTTGCAAGAGGGCAGCTAATGCTGCGATCCCGTCCCCTAATGGAGTCTGGATGCTGGGAAGAGGTCAATTTCTTACCAGGGTATTGTAACGGCCTAGCCGGGTCATTACACATTCTAGGATAATTTTGGGGTATACCTTAATGGTATTTGAAAAGGCTGTATTTTCGGAACCGGAGGTGTCCGAACAAAAATGAAAACTGTCCATTGAAGTCCTTTTAGAGTACAAGCCAATGAAACAGGTTTCATGCTTCTACTATTATTGATTGCAGAAATATCTTTGTGTGGGATATGGCATTAAGGTATATTCCAAATGTTTACTTTTATATTCCTCAAAAACGGTAACTGTCCAAAAAAATTTCAGTTGTCCCAATCAGTCCATTGGCTATATATTCTATTTCAGTTGTTGTTTTAGTTGTCCCAAACACTTTGGGGTATGGCATTAAGGTGTACCCCAATTTTTGTATGCAACTTTTCTCAAAAATAAGAGCTGTTCAAAAAATTTAAATTGTTGTCCAAAGTTGTCCATTGCCAGTAGATGTTGTAGGCACAACTAGGGTTAAGGTGCACAACCACTGGGTTATAGGAAAGTAGTTTTCGACTACTTTAAACTACTTTCAAGTGAATCTATTTGCAAAAAATAAATATGATTAAATTCTTACTTTGACTTAGATATCCAACTGTTCTTTGTACTAGTCTCTGGAACGGTCTTTTTCGTTCGCTTGAAATTACGACCGCCAAATCCTCCTCTCCTTCGCTTTGTCCCCCTCCTTGGAAATCGTTGTCTTGAACTGCAACTTGTTGTAGCATTCATAAAGGGATTATCAGTGTCAAATGCAGAATCGTCACTGATGTCATCATCAGCAACCGCTGCACCTACATTTAACAGAGGAAACAAAACCATTATGAAAAAACTCAATATAAAGTTAATACTAGTTAACTTACAAAATTTTTGTACAGCATACTTGTTGGTGACTTCAAGAAACCTTGCACCAAATTTATCAAAGTTTGCTTTAGTCACGTGTGGAATTTTTAGCATCTCTTCTTCACAAACTGGCAATTTCACGGACATTTCCCTCAATGCTGTGGGGTGCATAACGTTGGTATGGTACATTTTCTGTTCCGTGGCAATCTTTTTGCAAACATCTTGCAATTCGTCCAAACACGCTGCTTGATCAGTCGCATTGTTTTCACTGCTGACGGAAACAGATACTCTGCTTTTTGTCTTCTTAGATCCTTTCATTAATTCCAATGTTACCTAATAGTAAAAAAAAAAGCTGGAGTCAATTTTCATCATTTTTCGTGTGAAATTTATACAGTTGTAAGAGCATACATCGCCACCTCGGAAAGAAGAGTGGTACAACTAAAAAAAATACTTTTTTGGGATCAAAATAAGTTTAGTTACATTTTTTGTATCTCAATCTATAGTAGGGAAGCCAAATAAACGAATATTGTTAATAGTCAAAACGGTTTTTGCACTTGAGAAGCTCAGCAAAGTAAGCCATTTATCTTCTCTTAACTTTCAACCAAAAGTGTTTTTTTTAGTTGTGCCACACTTCCAACTGAGGTGTGACATGTTTCGATGAACCCTAGGGTGGCATAGGCCAAAACACGGAGTCCATCGTCGACGTGCGAAATGTCAATGTGTTCTAACTTGGCAACAAATAGGGCTTTCTTTATTGTAATAACTTACCTTTTTATTCTTGTTAAGTACATTTTGAGCATTACTTCCGGCGGATATGTAAGCACAAACATGATCATCTTTTGTTACTATTAGATCTTCCTTTAAAATATTTTCGAGTACAAGCTGCCTAAGCAACCGTTCAGCATCACTACGGTCATAATTCGCACCAAGACCATGAAGTGGAAGCTTATCGTGGCCAGAAGAAAGAATTTTTGATAACTTGGACCCTAAAAAAAATTAATTTCAGACATTTTAAATTTCACTGCTCACTATCATAATACCAGCAAACTTTTTGACAACTAGTGGAGTAACCCGTCATAAATGACAGGAACATCTAGTTTAATTTTGTGTGAATGTCGAGTTGTCATGAAGTAATTTGCCTTGACCATTTTTATAAGCACCTTAATATTGTTTGGGTTCTTGGATCGGGAGAACGCAACATAAAAGTTGACCATGAGAAAAAAACCGGTTCATTTGAATTTAAAAAAATTCCGACGTGCTTAAACGTTTGTGCAGCGTTATACACAGAGACAAAGCCTAATATACATAAAATAATAATGATTGGTGATAATATCAAGAAAGAGTGAATAATGGGTTAAAGAGCCCCAAAAATGACACCCCTTCCAAATGACCTCCCAAAACAAGTTGGTTACAAAAATTATTCGATATATTTTGCATATTGATCAAGGATCAGGAAATGACATATTATATGACTAGTAGGGTGTCTGAAAAAAAGTTGAAAATAATAGTCTTGCAACATGTAAAAAGTTTCCTTTTAATAATTATATACATATTAAGCTAGGTCTGTGTATGTGTGTGTTTAACGCTATACAAACCTTGAAGCACGTCGGAATTTATATAAATTTCAATAAATGAACCGCTTTCTTTCTCAAGGTCAACTATATGTTGCACACTCCCTATCCAAGAACCCCATGATATTAAATTTTAGAGGGGGGAAAAGGTTGGAAAGTCTAGAAGGGGGGGGGGGGAGAAACGGGGAGTGAGAAAAAGTGGGAGGGGTGACTGAAATTGAAATGAAAGGAGTAAATAAAAAAGAAAAAACGACGAGCATGCGCACACCAGAAAAAATAAAAATCTCATTTTCTCTTTCAAATATAAAAAGGGGAGGGGATAATAGTAGCAAAATTTAACTAGAATTTATCACAGGCAATTGTGCACAGCATTAGAATGGTCTGACGTCATTCTATTGCTGTTCACAATGGCCTGTGAATTTTGCTCCCTTCATTTATGACGGATGTGGATTTTCCTGGCATAAACCCAAACTGACTTCCCCCAATTGCAGTTTTACCCCGTAGTCGAACTTCAATTATTCTCTCCCAAAGCTTCATCGTATGACTCATCAATTTATACCTCTATAGTTCCCACATTCCTGAACATCACCCTTCCTTTTGAAAATAGGCACTAACCAGCTATCCCGTCATGCTCCTGGCATTCTATCCCCCATAGCCAATCTATTGAATAACTTTGTGAGCCAGGAAATGGCAACAATCCCCAAGACCTTCCACACCTATACTGGTATCCCATCTGGCCCTAAAGCCTTCCCTAGCTTCATTTTTCACAATGCCTGAACAATTTCCTCAGCCCTAACCTGCTCCACTCCTCCGTCATTATTTCTTCCAGCAAAAGGCTCATGCTCTACCCCCTCATTCATAAGCTTACTAAAATATTCCCCCACCTGTTCCGTACTGACTCCCTACCCCACATTACTTTGCCCCCATTATCCTTGACACTCAACACCTTTTCAATATCCCCGCCTTTCCTCACCCGAGCCCTAGCTATTTTATATACTGCCATTTCTCCTGCTCTGGTACCTAACTCGGCATATTTCTTATGCTTTGCTAAGGCTACCTGCTGTTTGGCCTCTATCTTGGCAACCTTGTATTCTATCTGGGCCTGCCTGCTTCCATTGTGCCACCAAGTCTTAAAAGCATATTTCTTCTTTTTAACTACCATCTGTACCTCCTCATCCCACCACCAAGTTTCTCTGTCTTATCAAGACCCCCTACTCGTACTGTCTCTAGTACCTCGTTTCCACAATCACGGATCTGTTGTGCTACCCTTGTCCACAGCTCTCCTGCAGTGCCATCTAAATCCCATGCTATCTTACCTGCCATTTTCTTAAACTCTTCCACCTTGTCTGGTAATGCCCACCACCTAATTGCTGTCTCTCCTCTATCTCTGACCACCTGTTTTGCACCCCTAGGTTTTAGGTCTAACACTACTAGCCTATGTTGTCCCGCTAGGTTTTCACTCAGTATCACTTTACAATCCTTGCACTCGTTTCTATCCTTACTCCGAATCATGAAGAGATCAATCTGGGATTCTCCTGCCCTGCTCTTAGAAGTATTCAAATGTTCCTCTCGCTTCTGGAATAGTGTTTGCTAAAATTAACTTATGTGCCACTGCTACCTCCAGGATACTCCCCCTGCTTTATTTCACTCTACATAGCCCCACCCACCATGTAACTCTTCATACCCTTCCCTACCTCTACTTACATGTCCATTAAAGTCCCCACCAATTATGACCCGTTCCTCCCTACTCAGGCCCAATATCAGGTCATCACACTGTTCCCAGAATGCTCATTTCCTGGCTGTATCTAATCCAACCTGGGTGCCATATGCACTAACTACATTTATAACAATGCCACCCCCAAACTACCTTTACTACTAACTACCTTTACTACTAACTTGCCTACTATTTATCTGCCTAACCTCAACCACACTATGTGTGAGTTCCTGATCTAGGACAATACCCACTCCATTTCTACCCTCCTCACTACTTGCATAAATTAGTTTATACCCATCCCCAATGTCCCTGGATTTATCACCTTTCCATCTTGTCTCCTGCAAACATGCAACATTTACCCTCCTAGCCTTTAGCACACTAGATAACTCCCTAGTCTTCCCTGTCAAACTCCCTATATCCCAGGTGCCAAACCTAAGTTTAGTACCTCCACTTTTACCACTACTTCCAATACCTCCTTGTTGTTGATGCTGGACTCACTTCTTTAGCCCCACCCGTCCACTGTGGGGTAGCCATCGCAAATTTATCACAGCCACCGGGCATTGCAGCTGCGCGTCACTTATGGCAGGAGACACCCTAGCCATATTCGGAATACTATTTAGATCCATCATTTGTTTTGGCAAATCTTTACAACCGGCTGCAAACCTGACATCGACCCTCCACTTTTGCACCATGCCCTCAGTACCATCCATAACTGGCGGGCATTCTTTTATCTGCCACCTGGAGAGGCACCCGATAGGGGACCAACAACCTCCTCGGGTCACAGCAAAATCTCTACGGGTGACAATTTCAGAGATTTTGGGGGACCTCTAAATATTTTTCAAATGTACTGAAATTTCACAGGTGATTGTCAAAAGAAAAACTTTTTAAAGGTAGAGACTTCGTAATTTTAAACTTTAGTTTTTTTGAAACACTCTAATGACTAAACGTATGAAGTAAGCTTTTACATATGGATTTTGAGCTTCATCAACTTTTTATGCTTCTTCGGCTGTCATTTTGGACTCCTGATAACAGTGCCCAGGGTATTTGCCCTCTGCCCCATCGTGACACCACTGCAATAACCTACACTCTTGAGTATCGTCAGGGTATCTCCTTTTACTATGTGAATAATTTCTTCGTACTTATTGAAACGACTTTTTAAATATTGTTTCAAAATTTAATAATTTTTTTAATTTGTGAGTAGCATGTTTTAATTTTTGTTATGGTAACAAAAATAAAAGTGAAACTTCAAATGTGTAGAGCCTAGCTTCACATGATTGTCATATGCTGACAAATAGTACATTACTGGGGGGAAGCCCCAGTTTGCCCTGGGTGCCAGAAATATGATGAGATACATATTTTTTGTTTAGCCATACACTCATTATGTCACAAGATAACATTTTCAAAGTTTTCAAACTCAAAAATGTGTTTTTCTTGCAGATAAAAACATTTTATATACATTTAGATGAATCTGTGCAAATATTCTATAGTATACCTTTCGATTAGAAATAAATATTTCATATACATTTAAATGAATCCGTACGGATACAGTATTCTACAGAATATCTTTCGATTAGAATTAACATTTCATATAATAACACAGGCGGAAATTATTTTGCTACTGGGTACTAATTTTCAAGTGGCACAAACATCTGTACAAAAAACAGAAAGTTGCACGTTGCAATAATGAATAATAATAAAATCCGTTTTCCAAGACGAATTTATTGATATCAAACATGTTAATATTTTTGTCTATCAACAAACAAAACGACAACAAATAAAAAGCACATGGTATTGATGTCAAAAAATGGCAATTGAGGTGTTTTAAACTTTTTAAGATGTACAAGTCAAATACACTGTAAAGGACATACAAGTGGTGGTATCTGATTTGTTTCTGTCTAAAAATTATGGTTCATATTCTTAATGGTTTTTAAGTCAAAGCTTTCTTGTTAACTTTTACGCGACTTTCAAAAATATACGCTCGTATATATAAGGTCTATACAGATGCGCCACGGACGTCAATGGGGCAATATAAGGGCCGAAATAGGGGCGCTGACATAGTTAAAATAATTATCGTTCGCGAAAAAATGTTTTTTTTTTAAATATTTCTAACGACTTATATAATCTAAACAGCATGTCGTGATTAAGAACATAAAAGTAATTAACCTTCATAACTTGTTGAAATTTCAATAAAACGACCACAAGACGCGAAAATACCCGAACCATGTATAGGACTTGCAAACGTTTTCCGTTTGATCGATACCTTTTTTTTTTGGCGAGCGACCCAACGGAAAATAGATTTGCCAGAGAAGTGCAGTTGTAGTGACTAATGAGTCAGGCTTTTACTCCACTTGTGTGCATTTAAATCAGAAGATACCAAATTATCAAAATAAGTTAGTTTTGTTTTCTTATTCATGACATACCTTTTTTATTTTAATTAAGACATTAGAAATATTTTTAAAAACTATTTTTCGCAAACGATAATAGTGTTAACGATGTCAGTTCCCCTATATTGCCCTTACAGCGCCTATATATCGCCCCGTTAGTGTCCGTGGCGTTTTTCAAGTTTCTTAAATGAAACTTATAATCAAAAGTTTATGATTTTAGATTAATAAACTTTTGATAGGAAGTGTCATTTAAAAGTTGAAGAGTTGACTTAAAAATTATTAAGAATGAAACTATAAGAAAGCTAATTAAGATTGCCCACCAATGGTTGCGAACGTTTGCCTGTTAATTTGTTATTTGTTTACATCGTTCAAAATTAACCAATTTCTCAGCTAACCACCACTAATCCTGCCTTTTCTTTAAAAAAAAAGTAGCCAATGCACAATACACACCAAACATCATATTTAATTCTGTTGTTTATAGATGGGATATTAGCGGTTTTGATATCTGTGAATTCACCTTAAAATACAGATTTCAGTATGCTTATTGTGTGACGGTGCAACCATCCATTTTATTTACAAAATTCACAAATTGTTTCAGAATTTTTTTCGCCTCTAGTAAATAAATACAAAGAAAACAATTTAATATAACGCTAGTACAGTGTATATGAAATACACATAAGATTTTGAAAACAATGAGTATGAGCGAGCGTAAGTATGTTTTATAATTATTAGATAGTGAATATTTTCAAGCAAAACATAAACACAGTGCTTCTAAACTATTTTTTGGTAATAAACCATCAGGTTTATGAAACTAGAGAATTTTCAAGTTGATATTTAGAAAATTAACACCACACAAAATGACAGTTTGGCTTGACAAAAATATAAAAATGACATGTTTTTTAACATTAAGCATTAATAAACGGCAAAAATAGATCACAAGTTGTTTAAAAATGCAGTTAACTACACTTCCCAAATATACATGAAAAAGCAATTAATATCCCACCCCATCCTACGATTAACTGTAAGTCAACTAGAAACATTTCCCATAGCATTACTTGCCTCGAAAAACATCCAGAAGGTACAAAAGGGTAATATTCATCTTCGATCTCGATGAACTTACTCCAACGACAGTCTGTACGAACTGGACAATGGCAATAGCCTCAGATGTGACGTCATGTTTTTCGTAAGAATCCTAAAAAAAAAAAAATATTTAACATGTGTGTCCTCAAATTACTCGTTGATATTTTTTTTGCATTTTGAAATGACGAACTTTGAAGGTGCAATTATCACATAATTCTTTGCCACTTGCACACTGCCTGGAATCAAAATTTTCACCAAAATACTGCAGCTGCTGCGTTCGTCTACAGTCAGTTTTGTTTTCGCAATAAAGAACAATTTGGTACAGATTGTTGAAATGTATATTCTTCGATTCATAATTTCCAGTGTCTTCTGCAAAAAAATAATAATATGCAGTATATTGAATGGTTCCAGTAATTCATAAACAACAGGAAAACAACTACAAATGTTAAGTTAATTTTTCTACTTGCTTCACTTGTCATAATTTATTAATAACAGAGGCAATGGCATTTTTTTATATATACATGTATATTAAGCTTTGTGTGTCCATGTATAACGCTGTATAAACAAGGACAAAAATGTTTAAGCATGTCGGAATTTATTTAAATTTAAATGAACCGGTTTCTTCTCATGGTCAACTTCATGTTGCACTCTCCCGATCCAAGAACCCAAACAATATTAAAGTGCTTATAAATGGTTAAATAACTTTAGTAGCAAAATTAAACTAGAATTGCTCCCGTCAATTATGATGGGTTACCCCACTAGTTAAATAATAAGTTTTATTGCAGCGCCCATATAATATTAAATGTATTCATACGGCTTATATATATTTCAAAATATATAACACTGGAATATATAACAATGGAACTCTCTTCCTGAGGAAGTGGTGAATGGGGATAATTTTGTTTTGTGGGATTGACAATTGCATATTAATTTTGTTTTTTATATATGTGCATGTATATGTGCTTGACAATGCTTAATGCTGCATGTGGAATTTTATGTCCCTCTACCATAGGCCTATTTGGCTGCTAGCAGAGTACTTTTTGTAATCGTAATTGTAATACTGAAGATGACGTACATGTGTAAGAATATGTTTTCTAGAAAATCTGAAAAGAAAATATAACGTTTGCATTTAGTTAGAAAATGACTCATACGTTGTATAAGACGGCGGTGTCGGTGAACATCTTGATAAGAGTAGTAGAGAATGCACGTAGAGGGGCGACCATCACGACCTGCACGGCCAGATTCCTGGTAATAGCCTTCCATAGATTTTGGTAATGAGTGATGCAAAACAAACCGAACATCTGGTTTATCAATACCCATTCCAAATGCAATCGTGGCACAAACAACCTTCAATTAATAAATTTAAATTAGTAATATTTCTGATACTTGTAAGTAAGCGACAAAAATGATAAAGTTTAGTAAATAAAAAAACGTTTCTATGCAAAAAACAAAAACAAAAAACACTTCGTACGTGATACAGACCTTCTTGTTTCAAAAGAAACATTCCAATTACAAAAAACACACAAAAACACTGATATATTTCTCCAACAAGTGTGGTAAATTAGTAATAAATCCATCATATTTTTAGACACACGTCCCCATTTAGTATAGGGTAATGTTCCCCAATATTTTTTTACACGGGCATTCTGATCATGTTATGTATCACCCTCATTCACCCTCATGAAAATGAAGCCAGCAACCTCCATGCTGAATCTGGGAGTTATGATCGAACCCGTTTTGACTGGTCATTGCCGTGTGTGATCATGACTTGTGAATGAGTCTAGAAACTCTAGATGTATTGCGAGAAGTGTATAAGCACGTGCACTCTCCATGCTTTCATAGAGGGAAGACCTTTGGGGTAGCAAAGCATCTACTAGAGCCGTGATTCTGAACCAGGGTTATGCAAGCTGTTGTCCTTGGTTTTGCAAGAATTTGCAAAACCTTGTGAAAAACAGTAAATAGAAATAGGGCAATAAATACTCTTGTAATATTTTATTAAAAAGTATGAGTTATTATTATTAACCCTACTGCTTTACACATCTATTTGGTAAATGACCCCTGCCGAACCTAATATGTGTCATCCAGGTATGGAAATCACTGTACTAGAGTAATCACTCGAACAATGGATACTGCTCAATGAACCTTTCTTCTGGCAATTATTATGGCCTAGTATACAGCACCTACACATGCTCTTCAGGTTTTACACCAGTCAATTTTTGGAAGAACTGATAGGCATCTCTTAAACTACTGGATATGCGAATAGCCATTATGGATACTAACCCAAAAGCAATACTCCTTGAAAAAAATCGACTCTAAAGTGAAGTACTTTTGTAGATTTGTTATTTGTCGGAAGATTTACAAATGCAGACAGAAGTTACATTCACAGGGAGGCACTTTACAAGATAAGTGCAATGTACTTCAGGCTGAAATCTTTGCAATATGAATAGCAATCAAAATGGGCGGTAAGTATGCTTCTAGAAACAACTGTGCTTATCTGTGGTAGCAGTGGAATCCAACTTGCATACTGATCCATGCCATGCAAACTTAAATATACATTGCTTCTGGACCTATGGCAGACACATTCATCTTGTATGGATTAAAGTTCATGCTGGTCACATTGCCAATGAACGTGCAGATTAGCTTGCTAAACAGTGGGCAAAGGCACCAACTCCAACAGTCCATAGCATTATATTGTTATGTTTGCAGGCTGCCACCTGGTCCAGAGAACACATCAAATTGCAGTCTTTGTGGAACTTTTGGCATACTGGTCAACCAATACATACACTGCTCTCCCTACAAAAGCATTTTCTCACACTATCATTATTTGCCCCCCAAAACAACCTTGCAGCCCTACGTTTAACTATTTCAACAGAACGAACTAACATCACAACCTGTTCTGCCTCTCCCATTAATTTGGGGGACGCAGCCAGGTGGATGCCTTGTTGTGTCCAGCATGCCTCGCACCCAGTCTATGGGTGAGAGGTGAAGTGGAGCTGCTGTCCGCCCCCAGGAGGAGCCACCTGGGGTATATAATGGCCAAGCCGAGTATTCGGGTCAGTGGTTTAAGGATTTCCAGAGGAGGATCACCATCCTGCTGGGTCGGACCTACAGCCACGTGTTCATCTTTGGTTTTGGCGTTGTGTAACGCGTCTGCCTACTGGCCGAGTTGACCAACAGTTATGCAAATAATTCTTGCTTTGTTTGTAAGTTGATTAAACCTTTATATACTTTTACTCTCCCTGTGTGTCTTGTTATTTTGGGGGTTGTTTGAAGGTTTACCTGGGGAGTTAAGGGGTTTACAATCACCACCGTGTCTCGTGGGCCCAACAACCACGGGTCAATCCATATGAACTGGTCCAGGAATAAATAATTTGGTTCCTTGGCCATTTTTTAAAAAATTCAATTGTTGTGTATGATTATCCCTATGTATTGTTAGCTCAAAATTGGCAAGATTTATTTTTTACATTTTTTTGTTTAACCGCGGCGGCCATTTTTGTATAGCGTACTGTCTATTTTTGCGATTTCAAACCCTTACGGAAATAAAATTATCTGAGCTTCCATTTGCCATAGGCACCTCAAACAAACACCAATATTTTCAGCAAAGGACAAGCTACAAATAATGTCCAGTGCACAATTTTTCCTAAACTCACCCTAAGGGGTGAAATTAACCCTCATTTTGAGTTTTGAAATGTGTCACAAAATGGTTTTTGAGAAGACGAGTTTCATAGGAAGGAAAGAAGTGAAAAATTTGACAAATTTTTCTTAGAAAGATATGCACTATAGGTTGTCACTGGCCAAGTTTCAGACTTGAGACTAAAGTATTTTTTTTTTCTACAAGGGCTTGGATTAGCCAATTGAAGCCCATTGTCTCCAGTGGGGGACCTTATAAAATTCTGAAATTATGCTAAATTAAAGTCCTATATGAGGGTAGTAAGCAGCAAGTTGTAGACTTTAATGGGAACTGAGATATGGCACATAGAAAGTACAGAAAATCAACCTTGTTGTGTATTTTCATATACATGTATAAAATGTTAAAAACATTAGACATTTTTTGTTGTTACTTTTATTAATTCTATCACATACGTGTTACAATTGTGAGAAGTTGGGGCATTTTCTCCGCGAGTGCTGCCGGCTGAAGATCACCATCAAGCAGTTTGGAGAACTGATTACCGATTACAACACCGAGGAGGGAGAGGGTCCATGAGGTGTATGTTATCGCCGAAAATGGAACTGAGTTTGCACTAATCTGACTAGTGGGACAGACTCATCAGATCCCTTTTCCAGCACCAGTTCCGACCGAGAAGGCACCAAAACCTGAAAAACACAACACTGACAGTTCCAACGATTCTGAGATGGTACCGACTCAGGTGATCAAAAGAGCTCCCATACGAGCATGGACCTCGGATGATCTGATCTCTTGGCAGGACACGCTCGATGTCCTTTCAACATCCGTGAAAGTAGAAGGGTGCCGCAAAAACAAAACGGTAGCCGTCATGGCTCCCGGCACCCAACCACCGACTAAGGGCCACTCCTGCTGCCGAAAACTTATGAAGACGGTATACCACCAGCTGGTAGACAGCTGTTCACCTCAGGAAGTCAGCAATTATGATGCTAGCGACGGGAACCCGTGCATCACCGTCACGATTAACGGAAGTTATAATGCTTGCGGACACCGGAGCTATGGACAGCATTATCTCAGTCGCACAAGTTCGAGATCGAACCTGTGCTCATCCCACCTGATGTTCAGGGTGTGGGAAGCCTGAAGATTACCGTGGTGGGACGACTCGCCACAGTGGTCCAGCTAGGTGCCCATACTGTGCGAGGGCATCTGTTGGTGATTGCCTGCTAGCCCGAGGCTATCTTAAGCCGAAATCTGGGCCGAGCTCTACACCTCGCTGTGTCCATGACCACGAATAAAGTATACTTAGAGAACGACCTCTTCGAGTCCACACTCCGACAGAAATGCATCGAAGCACACAGCTTCACCAGAGGCTCCTGATACATCTGTCAGTGCCTCTGGGGAAATCTAATACCTCTGCTCCGCAAGTGACGACGATCTGCAGTTGGCCACCAATGCTAGCAAGAAACCGAACGTGACAAAGTAAACCATCCATTAGTGTTTAATCTATGGCCATAGATATAAACACTACAAATCACCAAATAAAAACAATAGAAAATGACAGAAGAATTTGAAAGGAACTGAGGACAGTTGTCAAGAGGTGGGGGAGGGGATAAAAGGAACCCCCAACGAATAAATAACCCACAACATGAACAACTCCTCTAAAACACTCTCAAATATCACCTAAACTCAACTAAACTACACAAATCTCACAACTTTAATTTGTTTCAACATGGCTGCAAATATTTGCATATTGGCAACCACTTCAATAACTTCACCAGGACCACGACTTCAAAATAACTGTCAACCACGTGGTTCACCTGAGACATCATACCAGAGTCAAGGACGTTCCAAAAACGAAAATAAAGTACCATAAAAGGGACATGCAGAAAAACACCATGTTCCCTTATTGTGGATGGACATCAGTGACCCCGACAGTTAATAGAGAAAAATAAAATTCAAAGAGAACATTACGTCTGGGGGCCAGATCGATGCACACCTCACGGACTTCAAAGAAAAAACACAAAAGAACAAGAATAAAACGAACGAAAAAAACTTAATATAGCTTTTGAGGGACCAATTAAATCATAAAAAATTTGGAACCTGTCACCCTCAATCAAATAATAAAAGTTTTGGGAAATCAACCCGTCCAAAAAAATCACAACAAACAGTGAGGTACACTAGTGACCTTATTGACCAAACTGTATTTTTCTTCCAAAAAGACATTAAAGAAAGGGTGAGAATTAATGGGCAATTTCACACTTTGGTGTAAAAGAAAATAACGGCCCTTCTCCCAGGACTCTTATTTTCTTTTGTTTGCTTAAAAATAATAAACAGGGAACTGCCACTATTAAGAATTGGATTAATACCTCTCAACATCTGATATTGGTGGGACAACCCACACCCTCAATAAATGAAAGTATGAAAAACCAATTAGAGCAAGGTGTTCCATTCCAAGGGGCCGGCACTTCCAATTTGCAATTCTTAAAAAATATAATATAAAAATAGGACCCAAAACGTGGTCAATCATCTATTTGTCTCTTCTTCAAGAACATTTGCCATCTCATTAGTCAACTCCAAATCAGTTTGTACTTTACAAATTCTTCAGTTTCTTTTAAAGTTTTACTTTTGAACTTTTGTGTCCACATCTCCGGACTCTTGTTCGAGTCAGCAAACTTTGTGTGTTTGTGCTTCCAACTGTGTGCAACGGACTTCCAGACTGTTTGCACCTCTTTTAATAGCAGTGATCGGTGCTGATTTCTGCTATTAAGAAGTAATAACCACCAGCGGGACAACTACAAAGTAAAAACTTTTTCTTTCAAACTATATAAGGTAGAGGATCCTGGAGAGGAAGTAGAAGAATGTCTACCTCCTCCAGTGATGACAACATCGAGAGTGGAATGGCACGGACCGCCGAACCGCTTTCACCAGTGCCTGCTACCTGCAAGCAACAAGTGGCTGGAACCACCAGTGAGCCGACTACAAGAAGTCACCCGACACTTCATCGAGGTGCCGCACCTGCTCCGAGCCGGAGAACTTCAACCGGCACTGAAATAAGCGCCTTCGACCTAGCTTCAAACGTCCAGCCAACGTCGGGCATGAAGGGAAGCCAGATGCTCCGAGTAGTATCGTTCCCTTTGATGTCACGACGTCCAAGCACTACTGGGAGGAGCGAGAGGACAAAATCGACATTAACAATATGGCGTGGGGAGTTAACCAGCAGTTCAGAGCCAGTATCACCCCTGGACAGTCACTTCCTGGTGGAGCCGCCACGCAAAGAAAGCATGGGGGTAGTGGGTTGATACCCACCCCCCCAAGAACTACAGCTTCAACTGCAACGAGAAGCTGCTGCACGACAGGCTGCGAAGGAAAAGATTCGCGGGGAGGAAAAGCCTTGTATACCTTCGCGCGGTTTGCTCCCGCCTTGCTGAGCTGGGCCTTCCCTGCACCGGGCAACTCCCGAAAGAGGAGCTCCTGCAGATTGAAGCCCGCCTCCAGGGAGCCAAGCAATCTGCACTGCCAGTCGCACCGACACCACCACCTTTGAGTTCTCCGCCTGCATCATCAGCCATGCTGTCTACGCCTTCCTCACTTTCAGTCACACCACCGGAACCGTTCTGGTACCGAAAATTGATGTCGATGCCTATTGTAATGCTCAACTCGCCAGCACCCTCCACACCATCGATAACGCCACTGCCTCTTCCGCACACGACATTGTCTTCACCACCTACAGCACGACACACCACACCGCCACATCAGGCTGCGAAGGAAAAGATTCGCGGGGAGGAAAGCCTTGTATACCTTTGCGTGGTTTGTTCCCACCTTGCTGAGCTGGGCATTCCCTGCACCAGGCAACTCCCGAAAGAGGAGCTCCTGCAGATTGAAGCCCGCCTCCAGGGAGCCAAGCAATCTGCACTGCCAGTCGCACCGACGCCACCACCTTCGAGTTCTCTGCCTGCATCATCAGCCATGCTGTCTACGCCTTCCTCACTTTCAGTTACACCACTGGAACCGTTCTGGTACCGAAAATTGATGTTGATGCCTATTGTAACGCTCAACTCGCCAGCACCCTCCACACCATCGATAACGCCACCGCCTCTTCCGCACACAACATTGTCTTCACCTACAGCACGACACGCCGCACCGCCACATCAGGAGGTCGCCGCGACGCCTACAAAATTGCCATCTGTGGTGATAGTCTCCGGACCTGTCGACAACAAGACTTACACTGGGGTCAGCCCCAAGAAGTCTCGGCAGATTTACAAGGACCACCACTCTCCATCACTCACAGCCCCAACCTCGATGCCGACCCGATGGAAGAAGTCACCAGGAGCAACGCAGCTCCTCCAAACGCGGAAAGATGATCACAATCGATCTCTATCCGACTATTTCTATAACTCGAATCTTCTAAGTGCAGTTGTAATGTCCTGCCAGACCGTTACAATAACACGATAAATTTGAACGCCCACGAAACAGACGTAAAAACTTACCGTCTACCGGCTCCTTAAGGGGACGGGACCGTACCCGTGGCCGTCTCACACACGGTGTTCCTGGAGACGTGTCGGCTCCTTAGAGCCACCCTCGACGAACACGGACAAAAACCACGCCGCCATGCCGAGAATATCGCGGTAGAACCGTTGTTCTACCGCGAGCCAACACAAGTACCGGCCAAAACAAGACGGTGAAGATGGTGGTGTTGACCCCACCGGACAACCCACCCTCCGCGGTACTCCCCAAATAAACAGACACGACACAAAGTATAAAATCAGTGATGATTATATTTACAGAACTTGACTGGGTAACTTCACTCAGCCAAGGAACTTATATAAACAAAAGGCCACAAGGCCAAAGGCAAAGCCAACAGACCAAAAACGCCGGACAGTGGAGGTCACCCAGACCTCCACCCACAGGTCTAGTCTCAGAAGCTGCCAACAACACACTGCCCAGATGTCTGCTGGCACCAAAATGGCGTCCGACCTAACAGCCTACTGTAGCTGTCAGGCAGACCACCATAGGGAAATTCGTCTGCTCAATCAAAATTTAAAATTGAGCAGACCAGGTTGCCACACAGTCACCGCGTTCACCGCTTATTACCTATGCCTGACAATAACGTTAGATGTTACAAAACCTCCAAATCAGTTAACTATGAGAACTTACTGGTAGCATCAAACTCTGTATCACTGTCTTTACAAAATGAGGCGATTATAGTGTGATAAAGAATGTGAGTTCTGAACACAATGATTTCCTTGTTCATTTTTATGAACCTTCTGGTTCCAGAACTTCAGTTAAGATGTCTGGCAACGATAAAGCATGGGTACCACTGCATAACATGCTGAGAAAGCTCACCCCTTTAGAGCTAACCACAGTAACTGGATGCTCCTACAATATCAGTCAACGCCTGTGTGATGAGATTTCACAGCTGCTCAACAACCACTAATCATAATTCTAGTTAGTATTGAACCTAATAATACCAAGTTTTACTCTGTATTTTTGTCATTTAGTTGTCCCGTTTGTTTGTTATATGTCTGTATTAAACTATCGATATACCACTCATACGTTGCTGCTAACTACCCTCATATAGGACTTTAATTTAGCATAATTTCAGAATTTTAGAAGGTATGGAGGTATGGAGGCTTCAAAATGTGTGAAAAATGTAAAATTTGCACAAATAGAAAAAAATACTTTAGTTTCAAGTTTGAAACTTGGCCAGTGGCAACCTATAGTGCATATCTTCTAAAAAAAAATTTGTCAAATTTTTCACTTCTTCCCTTCCTATAAAACTCGTCTTCTGAAAACCATTTTGCGACCCATTTCAAAACTCGAAAAGAGGGTTAATATCACCCCTTAGGGTGAATTTAGGAAAAATTATGCACTGAACAGTATTTGTAGCTTGTCCTTTGCTGAAAATATTGGTGTTTGTTTGAGGTGCCTATGGCAAATAGAAGCCAAGATTATTTGATTTCCGTAAGGGTCTGAAATCGCAAAAATAGGCCGTACGCACTATACAAAAATGACCGCCACGGTTAAACAAAAAAATGTAAAAAATAAATCTGGCCAATTTTAAGCTAACAATACATAGGAATAGTCATATACAACAAATTAATTTTTTTTAAAATGGTCGAGCAACCACTCTTGAACCAGGCCAGATGGATTGACCCCCACATTGGTTTGTCGGCAGAGCCATCTTGTTCTGCCGGCTACCTCCTCTTGTCAGTCGTTGCCTTCAACGAGAGACTCCATTTTTGACCTTCGCTACTCTGAGACAGCTAGCATATGATCCAGGCCCCAAATCAGAGTCCATATAGTAAGTTACCAGGGTATTTTGTCAGAAACAAACCAGTTGGGTTCTGACACTAACTATGCAGTGTGGGGATTCCACTACTAAATTCTAGATGGGGGCAACCAGCGATTTGTATGTTATACTCTATTTCTTTTGGACACCAACTTAAAATTCTTTGGCTAAACCAATTTGCATTGACAATCTAATCTGTTCAACCAATACCCCATATAGCCAGAAATGAAATAGAAACCAGTGACAATGTGAATACAATGTGACAATGAGACAATGTGAATGTGATACTGGTAAGTGACAGTGATAATGACCCCAGTGACTACTCAAACTGACAGGAATGATTCTACGCCCTAACCACCTCGAGGGATATTAGGGCAACTCAAACTGACAGTCACCACAAGTGTGTATTCTTTGATGTGAACCCTGTGACACAATGCTTTACTGGCATCCCGGGACTACTAGGTTTTCTCTGTCCCCTATTAGTGGGTGTGTTCTATTTGCATCACACAATACTGGTATATAGTAGGGATGGGCCATTCGAATCCTCGAATCCCGCGAATCTTGAAAAAGATTCAAGATTCGAAACTCGAATCTGCCGCTTTTTTCGTTTTTCGAATCTTTCGAATCCTAACATAAAAAAAAAATTAAAACCTGGGTAAAATTAGTTTTAACTCAATTGACGTCCAAACAAAAGCGTTCACTAACAAAAACGGCGATTGTTGCAATTTTGGTTGCAATTCCGGATTACCCTGAGTTAATAATTTAATATTTAATATTTATTTATTAAATATTATTTGTTAAATATTAATTTAATATTTAATATATTTATATTAATATTATTATATTTATTTGTATAGCGATATTGACATTTGACCAGCAGACTCTTGCCATAAAGGGATATTTGCCTTAAATCCACTTGCCTAAAACCATCTGCCCTAAAAGAACATTTGCCCTAAAACCACTTTTTGTTCTCTCTTTTCATACGTTTAGTGTCTTTCCGTTGAGTTTGTGAAATAGGTTTTCGAGATTCGCGAGATTCGAGAACATTTTAAAATTCGGATTCGGATTCGAGAAAATTTAGGATTCGTCTAACCTGTAGTATATAGTCATAGTAAGTTACGTGCTATTATATTCATGAGCCTCAGTTTTTTGCTTCCTGGCAAAAAATAAACACACATTCACGAGATTCGAGAAATAAAAAATTGTGCCATTTAACAGGAAACTGTTTATAGGAATTCACAAATTACTTTCTACTCTTCAGAGCTAACCAAGTTCTTATAAGATGAGTAAGGCACACAGGGTAAGGCACACAACACAAAAACGCTAAAAATGCCACGAGTTAACAATGCGAACAGTATTATCATTTCGATTCCATAAAAATAAAAGCAAAAGTCAATGAAATAATTCCGCATTGCTACTGTACTAGTAGAAACTTACTTTGAATGTGTCATTGATCCATTTATCTTGCACTGAAACACGATCTTTGTCATTTAAGCCTGCATGGTATGAAATCGCTTTAATGCCAGCACTGGCCATTTCCTTTGCCATCTCATCACATTCCTTTCTGCAAATAAGAGAATATTCAGTGTTTGTATGAAGTTGTATAACGTATTCCATATATCGCACTTTGGCAGGAAGATTGGCACAACTCAAAAACACTTTTTTGGGGAAAATGAGTTTAAAGCTAAGAGAAGATTCATGACTTACTTTGCTGAACTTTTCAAAAGTGAAAAAACCGTTTTGACTATTCGCAATATCCATTTATAGAAAAAAAAATGCAACTTTAAACTCAATTTTCCCCCCAAAAAACGCGTTTTTTTAGATGTGCCACTCTTTTGGCCGAGGTGCGATTTATGCTGAATATACAGTGCTCCCGCGATGAAAACACCCTACAGACTTTAACCAATAATTATACTGGTTAATCATAAAAAATGACAGAGGTTTAGACACAAAAACAGCACATCAAGAAACAGGGTACTAAAAAGACCATTTTAATTATTTACCCAACAGTTGCTAAAATAATTTTTAAAATTAAAAATAACAATAAAATTAAAAAAACAAAACTTAAAAATGAAGTGACTTTTATTAGTCACCAAACAACGCCATTTTAAATTTCTAAAAACGAATGTCTCACCCCTCAATGTTGTCTCCTCACATTTCCATAATTCCTCAATCGAATACATAGTGTTCCCAAGTCATATACTCAATACCACTTTCACATGAACTCGAGAGCCATGTTTCAGGTGGGATTATTCCAATATTAAATCCATAGTACTTTGAAATGAATAGGAAATACATGTATTTGAATAGTGAATTAAAAGTAATAGGAATACATGTATTTGAATGGTGAATTAAAAGTAATAGGAATACATGTATTTGAATGGTGAATTAAAAGTAATAGGAAATACATGTATTTGAATAGTGAATTAAAAGTAATGTGAGGTGACACAGGCAAAAGGAGGCAAAAGGCTTAAACATCGAAATATCGATATTTCTCGAGTAGAGGAGTATACTTTTTATTTCTTTAGTTCTGAAATTGAAATTTGAAATTGCAAGTTTCTACCAAATACCGATTCATTTTAAAGTTTTTTTTTAATTAAGAAGGCACTTTTTAAAAAAATAAACATCATTTTTACAATCATATTTTTACGTTACGTAGCAATTTCTAGAGGTAATGGTCTCTTTAAGATTATTACAACAATGATTATAAACTGGAGGTAATTTATATCATTTTTGTCATTATAAGCCATAAGTAAGCCACAACATAAAGATAAAAAAATTCCAAATTGTTTTAAACAAATGACTTCCAATTCGATTCGTTTTTGTGCCTCCCAGTTTTGCTCAAATCTGACTTGGTCTGAGCAGCTTTGGAGAAAGGGGTGGGGTGGGGCAATTGCCATCCCCCAGATCGTATGCCTGAGTGTAAAGCCTACACTTTCGGTACCAGAAATCGGCTGTGAAAAAAACTCCAGCAGTAAAAATCGGCATGATCGGCTCGGTTAAATCGATCCGCATGCCAATTTTTTTTGTGTGATCGGTTCGGTATTGGCTCAGTAAAAAAAGTGTGATCGGTACAGCCTTAGTTTTGATCAAAATGGCTCAATTCACGGGCTTCCAATTACAGCGAGACGAGTATACTGAGAAGAAACTTATAATAATAACTTAGCAGGGATAAAGATATAAATCGACAGTAGCCAATTACTTCAATCGCTGATTTGAATTGTAGATTTCAAGACCATTATTGAACTAAAAGTAATGGGAAATACAGGAAATATATACTACCTTGATAAACAGTAGACTATACCAGAGCTTTTAATAAAACTCTCTCTAACCAGTTGAATGATCTCTTTGATTACTGACTTCCCCTTCTTCGGCAAAACTTCATACTTAAGATTGGGCCGGTTGAAACTTTGTAAAAAACTACCAAAAAAAAGACAATTTAAAACAAAGCCCACGTAAAAGATTCAAATAAAAGATACTGATAAAATAATTATCTTAGGATTTAAATAATTAGTGCCTGCATTTATACAATTTTGTTAAATTTCGGGGCGGCAACGGGCAAAGTACAAAGGTGTAACACCCAGTAAATTGTGATCCAACCAAAACACTAGCCTGGGGGATGAGTGACTCATACCTGTCCCTCCCTCCTTCTATATTTGAAACCCAAGTGGCGGATCTATACCTTTAAGGACCATGGTCACTTGGACCTGGTTACACCTCGTACGTGTACACAGGTCCAAGGTATAAAAGTGAGACGTTTGGGGCCCGCCGCTTTATTTTTATTTTAGCGCTCTTTCGTTTTGGGGTTTTTCTTTATGTAACGTCACCCTGTATTTTGTTTGGCTTCTGGGCCTCTCGGTACTTTTTGTACCAAGTGACCCAGATTTCATATATTTGATCTTGACCTTTTCTTTCCCATCGTTTTTACTTCCACATGAGTGGATTTATGCGTTTTTAATTCGATTTTGTTTTCGTTTTCTCCTGTTATCACCTATGTGTGATAACAGGGGATGAATCATGATTTTGGCCAAATAGTGTGACGACCCAGTTTTGCTCCTTTGTTGGAGCAGAGCTAAATCTCCTGTGTCGTCTGCTAGGCTGGCTTATTAGCTGCCAGGCAGACGACAAAATGGCCAGCATGGCTCACTGTCCTCCCCCAGGTGGAGCAGCCTGAGGGTGGTATATAATGGCGGCGGCCATTGTATTCTTGACAGTGTGTAGTGAACCCTTATGCCTTGTGCATGTGTGTTGATGCTCTTTCATCAGGTGGCCAAGATGGCAACCATTCATCACCTTCTTTGTTTGGTTTTGGGTGTTTTACACCTTCTCTCCTGGCAGGATTAGCCAGGAGATTATTGCCTGATTTATTGAGTGAGTTTTACTTGTTTATTTAAGAATAAATTATTATTTATTCTTTTATTCTTATCAGCTTTGGTTGGCTCTCTGCTGGATAAAGCATCCAACAGATATTGCCTAAATTAAGTGAGTGTTTTTGCATTTATTCTCTTGAATAAATTATCTTATTTTCACTCACCACACTGTGTCGTGTCATTCTTTGGGGAAGTTCCGCGAGGAGGGTGGGGGTTTATAGTTGGGAGTTGCCAAACCATCACCGTCCTGTTCTGGCTTGTTTTCGGCTTGTCGGCCGGTTCTTCGCAAGCCGGTTTCAACGGTGGACCCATCGGGCGGTCACTGTAGGTTCTCGTCGTGGCTTGACGATCATCCGACCGTCGATATTCGGCGAGGCAGGCGCCGGTTGGCCGGCGCCACCCGGACACGTGGTCAAGAGGGCAGTCCGCGCTACGATCCCGGCCCCTAACAGTCTGGATCCGGTAAGACGGGGAAGTTTTGCCGGCGGTGTTGCAACAAACCCAAGTCGGGTCGTTACAATTAGTGGAGGCGCCGGGTAGCGCCACCACTGCCGCTCTTGACGGTCGAAAGACCGTAGAAACTGTTTGCCACTGCCGGGCATGGACTTTGTCCACGGTACAGCGGTGAAAAACAGTTTTGACCGTGAGCTTTACTGGTAGATCAGTAGTAAACCGTGGGGCACGGACATTTGTCCGTGGAACTACGGTTGAAACCAATCTATTGCCAAGTTTACCGTTAGTATACCGTAGGGCACGGACCGTTGTCCGTGGAACTACGATAGAAACCGGTTCACGGTCAGGGTCAGTAGACCGGAGTCGTGAGTACGCCGGTAGGGCGTGGAGATTTGTCCACAAACTACGGTGGAAACCGGCTTAGGGCGTAGTAGTCCGGTAAAGGACCGTGGGACACGGACGGGTTGTCCGTGATACCGCAGTGGTTACCGGGGAAAGCCCTAGGTTATCCGTAATTAGAACGATGGGCACGGTGGTTGACCGTGCAGGACCGTTCGAAAGTGGGATAACGGTGATTTTTACCGCTAGTATACCGGTAGCACGGTGGTTTACCGTGCACGGCCGGTAGAACACGGTAAAAAGGCGTTTTTACCGCAAGTAGACGGTGGATTATGGACTTTTGTCCGTGGATCACTGTTCGAACACGGTAAAAAGAGTTTCACCGTTGGTGGACGGTAGATTACGGACCGTTGTCCGTGTATCTCCGTTCGAGGACGGTGAAAGTTACTCCAACCGTAAATCTAACCGTGGGACACGAACCGTTGTCCGTGATACCGTGGTTGTTTGCGGTTTTACCGGTGTTTGACGGTGTATTGCGGACCGTTGTCTATGTATCACCGGGCAAACACGGTAAAAAGGCAGTTTTACCATTAGTAGACGGTGAATTGCGGACTTTTGTTCGTGAATCATCGGTCAGACACGATAAAAAGGTAGTTTCACCAGTAGTAGACAGTAGATTACGGACTGTTGTCTGTGAATATCCGTTCGAAGACGGTGAAAAGAGACTAACCGTACGGTTACCGTGGGACACGGACATGTCAGTGAAACTACGGTTTGGCAGTTGTTTGTCTCTACGTTGTTTGACAGTGATTTCTGGACTTTGGTCTGTGAATTCACCGTATTTCACGGTAGATTCTCTCACCTACAAGTGGTGGCCGTTTCTGTCCGTGTTCGCACGGTGGGAATCGGCTTAAACCTCGTTCTCCCCGATGGTAGGTCGGGGTAAAGGTGTTAGGGAGAGATTGGAGTTACGTTCCCGCACTATCGGCCGTGGTATTCGGACGGAGGGGCAGCAACCGGTGGGGGTTGGACCCGGTCGCTGCAGAACTGAGCTGCAGTCGACCGGATACGCTTAAAAACTCAGGTGTCGGGCAAAGCCGGCAAAGTGAGGAAAGGACGTACCTTCGGGCAGTGTACAAGTACGTAGGAATCCTGCATGAAGCAGTCGTGCCTCTGGCGAGGTCTGCGGACCCGGAAATTACCCGTTGGGTGTTTCCGAAGCCATGCCCCACATTGGAAGCTGCGCTGGCCCAACTGGAGAGTTGGGTGGCAACTTTCTTCCCTGTTCGCAGGGGAGAAGGTTCGGACGGTATGGGCATTACGAGGGCTTCAGGCGTTGGTGCGCCCATGCTGTTGCCCAGGCCTGGTAGGTCTCCTGGTTTGGAGACTGGTACCCAGACCCCCGAGCATCTGGTACGACCGTCCGTTGCGGATGGGAAGACGGATGAGGCTCGGAAAAGTAATGTCGGGCAACGACGGTTGCCTATACCGGAATTACAGAGCCGTGCTTATTTGCGTGGGGCACCACGTGTTTTGGTGTCGATGAATAATCGGCTGGTTGAGTCGATCGTCGACACCGGGGCCGAGGTATCGGTCATGAGCATGTCGGTGGCACAGGAGATGGGGTTACCGGTACAGGAGGTTAGCCTCCCCTCATGCCTGACGGGCATGAGTGGGTACTCCATCGAGATAGGAGTCATGTACGTGGACATGTCAATTCACGGGCAGTCCATGCGAACAAATCTTCTCATCGAGGGTGAAGGAGAAGCCATAATAGGTGTTGACCTGGCTTCTCGGTTTGGGTTGATGTTGGACGTCGTGAGGCGGAAAATTTATTTCCGGGAAGACATCTGGACCGCACATCCAGATGCTCTTCATGCCGCACTGGCCGATTAGGCTTTGCAGGGTGCTTCGCAAGAAGTACCCCTTCCGAACTCGTTGTTGGAGGCGTTGGCGAAGCTTCACGATTCTGTGGAGCCTCTGCTACTCCCTCCTTACGGGATACCGGAAGAGATGCCTGCAGATCCTGGTAAGGTGGATGGATGGGTCGACATTGTCGCCTGAACTCGCTGAGACCAGTTCTCCAATTAGGAGTGGGGATGTTTGTTCCCTGCGACTGTTGGAGAACGTATGGCTACCAGCTCATGAGCGGAAGGTGGTTTCCATGAGCTTGGTAGAGCATGCTGGCCCGGGAAAGCTGCTTCTCGTAGAGCCCCACCGTAAAGCCTTAGGTGGCCGTGGACTGTTGGCAGTGGCAGGTATTGCCGAAGCCACAGAACAAGGCTTTTACGATATATGGCTTGAGAACGTTGCCGATGTACCCATTGCCCTGGAAACAGGGGAGAGTGTGGCGACAGCTCAAGCTGTGGAGGCCGCCCTAGTGGTGGGACTGGACGGTCCATCTAAGTTGAGAGGGGGAGACCCCACTCATGGAGATGGCCGGCCATGGGGGCTTCCGCCTAAGTTGAGAGGGGCGACCGCTAAAGGTCGCCGAGTCCTCAATGCGGAAGTGAAACCCACTCTCGAAGAGTGCCTTAAAATCGGACCTAGTCTGAAGCCTGAAAAGGCGGCACAGCTTCGGGAGTTCCTGCTGGAACGCCATGATCATTTCACGTTCGATTATACAGAGCTAGTGGAAACCCCGCTCGTCGAACATACGATTGATACCGGTGGGTTGCCTCCGGTGCGAGAAGGATTGCGAAGAACCGCTCCAGCGGCACGTGCGATCGAGCGAGAAGAGGTAGCGAAAATGTTGGATGCAGGGGTAATCCAACCTTCGCATAGTCTCTACGTAAGCCCCATCTTACTTGTTCGCAATAAGGATGGTGGCTTTCGTTTCTGTGTGGACTATCGGAGACTGAACGCCCAGACAAAGGCGGATCAGTACCCGCTACTTCGCATCGATGATGCCCTTGATTCACTAGCCGGAGCAAAGTATTTTGCAACCCTGGACTTTGCTAGTGGTTACTGGTAGGTCAGGATGGCGGAGCAAGACATTGAGAAGACAGCATTCATTTGCTCTCAAGGTCTGTTTGAGTTCCGCAAAATGCCTTTCGGACTCTGCAATGCTCCTGCCACTATGCAAAGAGCGTTAGACCACTTGTTGGCGGGACATAAGTGGGAGAGCTGCTTGGTGTACCTAGATGACATTATCGTCTTTGGGAGCACCTTTGAGCAGTTTCTCGAACGCTTAAGTACCGTCCTGAGACTGTCACGAAGGGCGGAGCTGAAACTCCAGCCGAAGAAATGTTTCTTCGGTTTTGACAAAGTCAAATATCTCGGTCACATTGTGTGTGCCGAGGAAGTTGCCCCGGACCCGGGACTCGTGAGAGCAGTCAAAGAGTTCAGTGTTCCTACAACGGTCACCACCATCCAAAGTTTTCTTGGACTGGCCAGCTACTACCGTAGGTTCATTAAGGACTTCACCAAGGTCGCAAGACCACTGCATGATTGACCAGGAAGGATGCGTCCTTTGACTGGTCGAAGCAGTGTGGTCTAGCGTTCGAGCGGTTAAAGGTATTTTTAACCGAAGCACCGGTGCTCACCATGTATGATCCACGTGGTGAGGTGTTAATTCACACCGATGCGAGTGGGTACGGTCTAGGTGTCGTAGTATACCAGAAGCTACCTGAGGACAAGGCTCCTCGGGTTCTGACCTACGCTAGCCGTCTCATGAAGGGAGCGGAAACACAGTATAGTGTCACCGAGCAGGAATGCTTGGCGATCATGTTTGCCGTGGGTAAATTCTGACCTTACATCTTTAACCAGGACTTTGTAATCGTAACTGATCACCATGCGCTCTGTCATTTGCAGACTGCCAAAAACCTGCAGGGCAGGCGAAATGCAGTTGCAGGAGTACCGGTATAAGATTCAGTTCAAGAAGGGTAAACTTCATAAGGATGCCGACTGAGTTGGTATCTGGTAAATAAAGTTGACGATCCTTCTTTGCCTGAACACATCGAGGCTGACGTGGGTAAGGTTATTTACCGGGTCCGGTCCGCGGTGGATTGGGTTATGGAGCAGGCCAATGACAATTGGTGCTCCAAGGTGAAGCGTGAGCTCTACACCGACCCCGACTCGAACTTAAGGTTCACGTTTGTGGTGGCAAACAAGTTATTGTATGCCTTCAAATCCATACAGGATCGCACAAGAACTGTGTTGGTTGTGCTACGGTTGTGTCAAGCCTTCTGCTTGCGGAAGTTGCACGATAGCTCCGAAGCTGGTCACTTCGGAGTGTACAAAACATACCAACGGTTGCGTACTCGTTTCTACTGGTTAGGTATGAAACGTGACACGGTGGAGTATGTTAAGTCATGCTTAGTGTGTCAGAGAGTACGACAGTTCGCAAGAGCTCAAGGATTCTTGCAACCGATAGTTCCAGAGTACCCAGTTCATGCCTGGGGAATGGACTTCGTTGGGCCGTTTCCAGCGTCCGTGGGTGGAGTCACCTATGTGTTGATCATGGTGAACTACTTCACCCGGTACGGCGTGGCGAAGGCAGTACGAAGGGCTACGGCCGCTTGTGTTGTCAAGTTCCTGAAAGATGAGATCTTGTTGGTGTATGGCACACCGACAACTCTCATCTCGGATCGTGGTTCCTAGTTCTGTAGAAAGCTTTTGCGAAAGTTCAGGGAGCACTATAATATAGCGCAGCACCACATGACGGCGTACCATCCGCAAGCGAATGGGCTTACGGAGCGTACGAATAAAACCGTAATGGAAACCATCAAGCGTTACCTTGATCCCCTCAAGGACCAATGTGATTGGTTTGAGAAATTGCGGCCCGCTGCGTGGGCCTACAACACTGCGGTGCAGGAGAGCATGGAAATGTCTCCATACCAATTGTTGTTTGGCCGCGAACCTAGGTTGGAGATTGATAATCTCCCCTTCCTGACGATCCGGTCCGCGACTTGCCTCACCAGCAAGCCGTGGAGGAGCGTGCTCGTCAAAATTTGGCGGCCGCTCAGGCAAAGCAGAAGAGCCGGTACGATGCTGGCCGGGTGCAGCCACCCCTGTACCAATCTGGTATGAAGGTTTGGATGAGGGATATGGCTGGGAAACTCGGCCAAGCCAAGAAGTGGAACTTCGCTTACAAGGCTGAACTGGGTACGGTGGTCCGGCAGGTTTCCGACCTAGTCTATGAGATAGTTCGTAGATGGGTATGGTCGGAAGGTGCGGGACCGGTTTCACGTTCATAACCTGAAGCCGTATGTTCCCACATGTGGAGTTCGTGAGGAAGATGGCCTAGGTGGCTCTGACACCTCCTCGAACTCCAGTGGGACCAGTGATGCTGAGTCCCAGACTGATGGGACGGTGGAGGATGATAATGTTCCTCCGGGACCGTCCAGTCGGCCTGGCTTGGCTAAGGAGTATACCGACTTTGAGGCAGAGGAAGCACCTCAGCCCCGGTATAACCTCCGTCCGAGGAAACCGAAGGCTTTTGAGGCGGTGCAACCTTCCTCTGGGGCACCAGAGAGCGCCAGGACTTGTCAGGGACTTTATGCGTCCCTGCCCTGGTGGGAGAGAGCAGGCCGATCCCTGGAGTGGGATGATGGCCTGGTGCGGAAGAACAAAAACTGGGCGCCCAGAGACCCCTGGACGGGAGACCGCCTGTCTGTCACGGACAGATGGCGGTCGCCCGGGGAAAACTGGGTGGAGAAATCTGTAATGCCCAGCTGCAGACTTAATGGTAAGTCTGCAGATGAAGTTTCCGACCATGATCTCTCTCCTGCATCGATGGACGGGTCGTGGCGGTACGATCATCCTCAATTGTCAAGTCGGCTACGGGAGCCAACTCGGAGGTGATTACAGCTTTGGCTGGAAAGGCTTCGGTTGGGAAGTCAGGTCACTAGAAGGAGGCTAACCACCCTCTTAAGTCTGACCGGCCCGGTGAGTCTTTGAGCTTAGGTGTGTCCGGCTCAAAGCACGGTAAACTTTCTTCCCAAAACAAGGTGGACAAGAGAAAGTAAAGGTTTGGGAAGAAGGGAGGTCCAGGGCCTTCTGGAGGAACCCCTGCGGAATATAAGGACAAGCCGACAATTATATAGGAAGTTGGTGGGGAGAAGTTGAAATGGGAGGCCGGAAGCCATGAATGTCCTCCAGCCACGTGTTTTGCCGTGTTTATTCGGTTACTATGTATAACATAATTCCAGCTGGTTTGGGTCGAAACGCTGGTCGCCGCTTTTCAGCAGTCGACTTCGTTGCAGGACTCCGTGCTTCGGATCGTCGCACAGTGAAGGGGCTCACCGGGTTCATTCACCGTGCTCACCACGTTCGATCATCATGCTCACCGCCCGTAAAGTGGAGTCAAGGTGGTGAGTTTACCATCAGATGGTTTGTTCAGCCAGTCGGGTTGATACACTGGTTAAAGCTGATCTGCAATGTAGTAAATTCTCGATTTAACAAACTCATGGGGGAGGGCGTGTCCAATTTTACAAAATATCGCTTACATCAAAATGAACTAAGTCATCTGCACAATCAGCGCCTCTAGCAGAGAACAGGTAATTGGTGCTATGATATTGTATTACGACCATGTAACGACCCGACTTGGGTCCGAAACAACACCCGGCAAAACTTCCCCGTCTTACCTCTTCCTGACTCTCTTGGGGCCGAGGTCGAAGCGCGGACTGCCCGCTCTTGTCCGTCCGGTCCCTGGGTGACGCCGGTCGAGAGTCGATCTCTCCGTAGATCGACGGACGAATGGCCGACAAACAACGAAGAACCCACGGTAGACCCCCGATGGATCCTACCGTGGAACCGGCGCGAAGTACTGGCCGATAACGACGGAAACAGGACGGTGATGGTGCCGGCGTATCCCCACCGGAAACCCCCACCCTCCCCGCGGTAACTTCCCCAGAAAATAAGACACGGACTCAGTGTGTAAAGTGAGAAAAAGAAAGGTTATACTTTATTCAATGTATAAATGAATAAAAGGTTTATTAACCAGTAAAACACTCACTTAGATATATAATATGCAAATCTCCTGGCTAATTCAGCCAGGAGAGAAAGTGGCAAAAAGCACACCAAGCACAAAAAGATGATCCTGATGCCAGTAGTGGAGAACAAAGGATAGATGAATTGGTGGCCATCTTGGCCACCTGTTGAAAACAGAGCACAGAAGAATAGCATGCACACAGCATCAGGGTCTCACACACACTGCCAAGAATATAATGGCCGCCGCCATTATATACCCCCAGGCTGCTCCACCTGGGGGAGGACAGTGACCCTTGCTGGCCATTTTGTCGTCTGCCTGGCAGCTAAATAGCCAGCCTAGCAGACGACACAGGAGATTTAGTCTGCTCCAACTAAAGAGCAAAACTGGGTTGTCACAATCCTCTCAACTTCCCTGATCCGCCCCGGGATCAGGTCAGTCGAGCCAGCAAGGATTGCTCCTGTGACCCCCACTCAGCGTCAGGCTGAATTCATCGGCGGTGGAACCACCAGAGTGCCCAACCACTCCGATATCCACCGACGTGCCCACCACAGGCACATCCGGGTGTTCTGCCACCCGTGTCCGATATCGAACTCAGTCCCCCTGAGCCTTGCCTCCTCCTGCCGTCGAAACACATCGATGGCTAGAGTGGCAAGCTGCGGACCCCTACATAGGGTCCGACTCGTTAGAAGATCTACGAGGGCGGCTGCGGGATCAGACACGCTCCCTCGTAGCGGTTGGATAACAAATTCTCCAACCATCTCTTCTAAGTCGCAGCCAAGGAGACGCTGGACGTATGGTGCCGCGAGCTGGACTAGACAAACTAATCCAGCTCCTGTCCCCATCACATCCAAAAATGCAAAGAGTCTCCTAACCGGGTTGACGACCAACAACACCGGAAAGTCTCTACCACCAAAAGCAAGCACATATCGCATGCTAAATGATGGCGAGAGCAACCATGGTACCGGGAGTGGCTCTCCCAAACGGTAATAACCAAGGTACTGGAACCCCTCCATTCCCGGCTGGTCCTGCCACAGACCAAGTCGGTTATTCAGAAAGACCTCTCTTTCTGAATACGGAGGACTGGCTCCAGAATGTCGACCCTTGCCCGCAGGCTGGGGAGACCTGGCTTCCTCTTCCGGTCCTAGGGTCCCAAAGACCCCCTTGTCAGGACTCGGAGAGAAGGGTGTCCTTCCAATGGAAGGCACGGGATCACGTTTGGCAGGAACACTAACTGTCTCCACCAGGCTGCCCCCGCATCTAGGTGAATGCGAGCTGACCCGACGGAGAGTTCCCACCGACCGAACCCGCGGGTTCGGTACCGTGACCACCTTCGGGGATGATGGAGGTATACCGAGAACAACATCTCGCATTGACCTGCCATCCGTCCGCGCCGTCATTACCTGACGGGTATGGTACGGCTGGTTCCCGGCCGACACGGTCGCACCGTGTCGGGACTCCTCATCTATCCCAACCCTTCTGGCAGTTGTCCCCAGGGACTCCTGACCAGAAGGTCCTGGACCTCCCTTCTTCCCAAACCTGGACTTTTCCTTGTCCACCTTCTGTTTCTTCTTTTGGGAAGAAGGTTTACCGTGCTTTGAGCCGGACACACCTAAGCTCAAAGACTCACCGGGCCGGTCAGACTTAGGAGGGTGGTTAGCCCCCTTCGAGTGACTGGACTTCCCAACCGAAGCCTTTCCAGCCGAAGCTGTACTCGCCTCCGAGTTGACTCCCGTAGCCGACTTGACAATTGAGACGGTCGTGCCGCCACGACATGCCCTCTCTCATCCCGGGGAATCTTTAATTTCTCCGGTGCAAGGGTCGGCTGACCCTTGCCACCAACAGTTTTAGCTCCCGCACCTTGGGTAGGTGCCTTGGGAGCCTGCATCGCCCACCTCTGGGCAATGCGCTGTTGGCCAGCGGCGGTTGTGGCACTCGCAAGACGTGCAACACCACGTCTGACAGGAGGTTCCCCTGTAACGAGCTGATTCCGAACTTCAGTTCCCCGCAGGGGCGGAAACTGAGAGGTTCGGGGCTCGAACTCCTGACGGCGTTCAACCTGCTTAGCTCTCTTTATCCGAGCTTCGCACTTTGCCGCTTGAGCCATGTGGTACCGCGCACGGTCCTCATAGCTCCACTTGCCTGCAGGGAAGCCGGCCGGACCTCCACGTGAGGTGTTGGCCTTTTTCCCTGTCGGATGACTGACCACTGGTGGGGTGCAAGGGCAGGGACATTTCTGTCCCTGACCACCACCACCACTCACTGGAGTGCTCTTCCTAGGAGTGGATACTGAAGGCAGGTTGGCCTTTTCCTCCATTCTTCGGTCCCTCTTGGGAGTCCCAGACTGCCTACCCGAAGAACCAGCCACTGCTGCAGGCGAACCCACAGCAGGAGGTTGGTCCTCAGGCCGGGCAGCCCCTGGGGCTCCCTCAGAATGAGCATGGGCCTCAGCCGGAAGGCCTGCTGCCGGCATAAGCAATGCCATGGCAGCTTCCCTCCTCTGGAGCTGAGCCTCTCTCTCAGTAAGGGCCCTCATCCGTGCAGCGTACCCAGCAGCACCAGACTTCTTAGATTTCGACTTGTCCTTACGGCGCTGCTGGGCAGGGAACTCCCCGACAAAGGATAGTTTCCCATCCGCCATCAGAAAACTTTCCGACGGCATCTGGTACTTCCGACGTTCGTCTAACCGATCAAGTCGGTCCTCTTCAGTTTTCCCCGAAGGGTCAACGTCCAGAGGACTCCCTTGAATGGTGGGAGTACCCTCCTGGGATCCGGTCATTGACCGTTTACCCGGGGAGGCCTTTCCTCTCTCTTCAGACTCCAAAGAGTCCTCTGAAGAGAGGATACATTGGCCTATCCACTGCCTGGTGATGTGCACCACGGAAACCTCCGTTGTGTCCATCCCAGCCTCCGGACTTTCCTCAGCCAGGCTAGCCAATTCTAGCCGGCTTCGGCTTGCCGGAGCCACCAGTTTTCTACTGGCAACCAGCGATCCTGCATCTTTCCGTTTCCTCCGGTGAAACAAACGTTTCAAGAGCCAACTAGCAGCAAACAACCGTCCCTGTTTATTTTTCCAAACAGGATGGCGCTTAGCCGCTAATATCGCCGAAGGAACGGCCAATATTGATGCAGGAGAGAGATCACGGTCGGAAACTTCATCTGCAGACTTAGCACCAAGTCTGCAGCTGGACATTACAGATTTCTCCACCCAGTTCTCCCCGGGCGACCGCCATCTGTTCATGACAGACAGGCGGTGTCCCGTCCAGGGGTCTCTGGGTGCCCAGTTCTTGTTCTTCCGAACCAGGCCATCATCCCACTCCAGGGATCGGCCTGCTCTCTCCCACCAGGGCAGGGGCTCATAGAGTCCCTGACGGGTCCTGGCGCTCTCTGGTGGCCCAGAGGAAGCTTGCATCACCTCAAAAGCCTTCGGTTTCCTCGGACGGAGGTTATACCGGGGCTGAGGTGCTTCCTCTGCCTCAGAGTCGGTAGACTCACTAGCCAAGCCAGGCCGACTGGACGGTCCTGGAGGAACATCATCGTCCTCCACCGTCCTATCATCCTGGGACTCAGCATCACTGGTCCCACTGGAGTTCGATGAGGTGTCAGAGCCACCTAGGCCATCTTCCTCACGAACTCCACATGTGGGAACGTACGGCTTCAGGTTATCAACATGAAACCGGTCCCGCACCTTCCGACCATACCCATCTACGAACTCTATTTCGTAGACTAGGTCGGAAACCTGCCGGACCACCGTACCCAGTTCAGCCTTGTACGCGAAGTTCCACTTCTTGGCTTGGCCGAGTTTCCCAGCCATATCCCTCATCCAAACCTTCATACCAGGTTGGTACAGGGGTGGCTGCACCCGGCCAGCGTCATACCGGCTCTTCTGCCTCGGCTGAGCGGCCGCCAAATTTTGACGAGCACGCTCCTCCACGGCTTGCTGGTCAGGCAAGTCGCGGCTCGGACCGTCAGGAAGGAGATTATCAATCTCCAAAATAGGTTCGCGGCCAAACAACAATTGGTACGGAAACACTTCCGTGCTCTCCTGTACCGCAGTGTTGTAGGCCCACACGGCGGGCCGTAACTTCTCAAACCAATCACGTTGGTCATTGAGGGGATCAAGGTAACGCTTTATGGTCTCCATTACGGTTTTATTCGTATGTTCCGTAAGCCCATTCGCTTGCGGATGGTACGCCGTCGTGTGGTGCTGCGCTATATTATAGCGCTCCCTGAACTTTCGCAAAAGTTTGCTACAGAACTGGGAACCACGATCCGAGATGAGAGTTGTCGGTGTGCCATACACCAACAAGATCTCATCTTTCAGGAACTTGACAACACAAGCGGCCGTAGCCCTTCGTACTGCCTTCGCCACGCCGTACCGAGTGAAGTAGTCCACCATGATCAAAACATAGGTGACTCCACTCACGGATGCAGGAAACGGCCCAACGAAGTCCATTCCCCAGGCATGAACTGGGTACTCTGGAACTATCGGTTGCAAGAATCCTTGAGCTCTTGCGAACTGTCGTACTCTCTGACACACCAAGCATGATTTAACATACTCCACCGTGTCACGTTTCATACCTAACCAGTAGAAACGAGTACGCAACCATTGGTATGTCTTGTACACTCCGAAGTGAACAGCTTTGGAGCTATCGTGCAACTTCCGCAAGCAGAAGGCTTGACACGACCTCGGCACAACCAACACAGTTCTGGTGCGATCCTGTATGGATTTGATGGCATACAACAATTTGTTTGCCACCACAAACTTGAACCTTAAGTTTGAGTTCGGGTCGGTGTAGAGCTCACGCTTCACCTTGGAGCACCAATTGTCATTGGCCTGCTCCATAACCCAATCTACCTCAGACCGGACCCGGTAAATTACCTCACCCACATCAGCTTCGATGTGTTCAGGCAAAGAAGGATCGTCAACTTCATTCACCGGATACCGACTCAAACAGTTGGCATCCTCATGAAGTTTCCCCTTCTTGAACTCAATCTTATACCGGTACTCCTGCAACTGCATTTGCCAACGCCCCAACCTGCCTTGCAGGTTCTTGGCAGTCTGCAAATGACAGAGCGCATGGTGATCAGTTACGATCACAAAGTCCCGGTTAAAGATGTAAGGTCGGAATTTACCCACGGCAAACATGATCGCCAAGCATTCCTGCTCGGTGACACTATACCGTGTTTCCGGTCCCTTCATGAGACGGCTAGCGTAGGCCAGAACCCGAGGAGCCTTGTCCTCAGGTAGCTTCTGGTATACTACGACACCTAGACCGTACCCACTAGCATCGGTGTGAATTAACACCTCACCACGTGGATCATACATGGTGAGCACCGGTGCTTCGGTTAAAAATACCTTTAACCGCTTGAACGCTAGACCACACTGCTCCGACCAGTCAAAGGACACATCCTTCCTGGTCAGATCATGCAGTGGTCTTGCAACCTTGGGGAAGTCCTTAATGAACCTACGGTAGTAGCCGGCCAGTCTAATAAAACTTCGAACGGCGATCGCCATTGTAGGGACACTGAACTCTTCGACTGCTCTCACGAGTCCCGGGTCCGGAGCAACTCCCTCGGCACTCACTATGTGATAGATATTTGACCTTGTCAAATCCGAAGAAACACTTCTTCGGCTGGAGTTTCAGCTCCGCCCCTCGTAACAGTCTCAGGACAGTACTCAAGCGTTCGAGAAACTGCTCAAAGGTGCTCCCAAAGACGATAATATCGTCTAGGTACACCAAGCAGCTCTCCCACTTGTGTCCCGCCAACAAGAGGTCTAATGCTCTTTGCATAGTGGCAGGAGCATTGCAGAGTCCGAAAGGCATTTTTCGGAACTCAAACAGACCTTGAGAGCAAATGAATGCTGTCTTCTCAATGTCTGGCTCCGCCATCCTGACTTGCCAGTAACCACTAGCAAGGTCCAGGGTTGCAAAATACTTTGCTCCGGCTAGCGAATCGAGGGCATCATCGATGCGAGGTAGCGGGTACTGATCCGCCTTTGTCTGGGCGTTCAGTCTCCGATAGTCCACACAGAAACGAAAGCCACCATCCTTCTTGCGAACAAGTAAGATAGGGCTTGCGTAAGGACTATGCGAAGGTTGGATTACCCCTGCATCCAACATTTTCGCTACCTCTTCTCGCTCGATCGCACGAGCCGCTGGAACGGTTCTTCGCAATCCTTCTCGCACCGGAGGTAACCCACCGGTATCAATCGTATGTTCGACGAGAGGGGTTTCCCCCAGCTCTGTGTAATCGAACGCGAAATGATCACGGCGTTCCAGTAGGAACTCCCGAAGCTGTGCCGCCTCTTCAGGCTTCAGACTAGGTCCGATTTTAAGACACTCCTCAAGAGTGGGTTTCACTTCCGCATTGAGGACTCGGCGACTTTTACCGGTCGCCCCTCTCAACTTAGGCGGAAGCCCCCATGGCCGGCCATCTCCATGAGTGGGGTCTCCCCCTCTCAACTTAGACGGACCGTCCAGTCCTACCACAATGGCTGCCTCCACAGCTTGAGCCGTTGCGACACCCTCCCCTGTCTCCAGGGCAACGGGAACGTCAGCAACATTCGCAAGCCATATATCGTAAGTGCCTTGTTCTGTGGCTTCGGCAATTCCTGCCACCGCCAACAGACCAAGGCCACCTAAGGCTTTACGATGGGGCTCTACGAGAAGCAGCTGACCAGGGCCAGCATGCTCTACCAAGCTCACGGAAACCACCTTCCGCTCATGAGCTGGTAGCCATACGTTCTCCAACAGTCGCAGGGAACAAACATCCCCGCTCCTAATTGGAGAACTGGTCTCAGCGAGTTCAGGCGACACAATGTCGACCCACCCATCCACCTTTCCAGGATCTGCAGGCATCTCTTCCGGTATCCCGTAGGGAGGGAGTAGCAGAGGCTCCACAGAATCGTGAAGCTTCGCCAACGCCTCCACTAACGAGTTTGGAAGCTGTACCGAAGTACCCTGCAAAGCCTGAATGGCCAGTGCGGCATGAAGAGCATCTGGATGTGCATTCCAGATGTCTTCCCGGAAATACAACTTCCGGCTCACAATGTCCACCATCAGCCCAAACCGAGAAGCCAGGTCAACACCTATTATGGCTTCTCCTTCACCCTCAATGAGGAGAAGATGGGACCTGATGGACCTCCCGTGGATTGACATGTCCACGTGCATGACTCCTTCTATCTCGATGGAGTACCCGCTCATGCCCGTCAGGCATGAGGGAAGGCTAACCTTCTGCACCGGTAACCCCATCTCCTGTGCCACCGACATGCTCATTACCGATACCTCGGCACCGGTGTCAACGATCGACTCAACCAGCCGATCATTCATCGACACCAGAACACGTGGTGCCCCACGCAAATAAGCACGGCTCTGTAATTCAGGTATGGGCAACCGTCGTTGCCCGACATTACTTTTCCGAGCCTCATCCGTCCTACCATCCACAAGGGATGGTCGTACCGGATGCTCGGGGGTCTGGGTACCAGTCTCCAAACCAGGAGACCTACCAGGCCTGGGCGACAGCATGGGCGCACCAACACTCGAAGCCCTCGTAATGCCCGTACGTTTCGGACCTTCTTCCCCACAATCAGGGAAGAAAGGTGCCACCCAGCTCTCCAGCCGGGCAAGCTGGGTAATTTCTGGGTCCGCAGACCTCGCCAGAGGCACCCCTGCTTCATGCAGGATTCCCACATACTTGGACACTGCCCGAAGGTACGTCCCTTCCTCACTTCGCCGGCTTTGCCGGACACCTGAGTTTTTAAGCGAACCCGGTCGACTGCAGCTCAGTTCTGCAGCGACCGTTGCCGGTTTAACGATGGCACACCATCGTCTCTGGCAACAGGCAGATAGTATGTCTGTCCGTTAATTACGGTGGACAGACATTCACGGTCCTGCCGTACCACGGGTACAAGACCCGTGCCATACAGCACCGCCTGGCTTCTGCCAGGTGTCACCCTAGCAAGCTGTCTTCGGGCCAAAGCCTCCGGACAATCCTTCAAGTGTCCCATTTGGTCGCACTTGTAGCATGGACCTGGTTGCTTCCGGGTGGGACCACCACCTACAGCCATTTGGCCAGACCCAGACGGGGCTGCTGTGGACTTATTTCCACCCTGGCTCCGCCGCCTAGTCTTATTACCCTTCTTCCTTCCGGTCTTGGCAGTCGCCCCGTCCGCATTGGACGGAACAGTCGCCTTCGCACCCGAAGGGTTGGTGGAAGACTTAGCAGAGCCTTTGGGCTGTGCCACAGCACCCGAGGCCTTGACCGTAGTCTTGGTCTCTGGTACCGTCAAGGTACGGGCAGGCAATTCACCCGCCGTCAGCATGTCGGCCTCGACCAACATTGCCTCCGCGGTGAACGCGCACACCGTTTCGGCCTTCGATCCCCAGAGCAGTCTGAGGATCGCCGGCTGTAGTTTCTTCTTAAATCGGAGGAGTCGACAAGACTCATCCTCATTAGGAGAAACTCGTTCTGCTAGCTCAATAAAGCGCCAGTAGAACGCCTGAAGCGACTCGGTCGGCCCCTGCACCATTGTTTCAAACCGATCGAAACAAGCCTGAGCCTGATTCTTGGTCCCGAAACGCTGGAACGTGACCTCCTTTAGCTCCGGCCAGGTCAGGTCTGGCTGAAACTCCACCAAACTGGCGTAGTATTCTTCAGCCGGACCGTCGAGCAGGTACGTAAAGAAACTGCACCTGGCCTCATCCGTCCAGCGCTGAGCCCTCGCCTTGGCTTCGAACTGTCGGAGAAAAGGCGTAATGTCCTCTCGTATATCATACCGAATGAACGAGTGAACTGGGTTGAAAAACCCAAACGCCTGAATCTCCAACGGGACGGCCGGTACTTACCGGCCGTGGTGCCCTGCTCCGGTTCCCCGAAGTCTCAGCACCAAGCTCAGCTTCCGTGGGTTCCACCAAGTGGACCCTCGGCTGCTGAACGGGCGGAGGAACTTCGTGGCCAACTCCCATAGGAGCGGTCAAAGTTCCTCCAGGAGGTATCCGCCCGGTCGAAACCGGCGGCGCCTCCCTCCGTACACCTCCCCGGTGCACGGGCGATGGTGGGAACTGCGGTTGCCCTCTCTGGATCCCATGGATCCCTTGGGGCAGACATCCCTGCAACCGCAGGTAGTTTATCCCCCTGGCCACTGCAAGGAGTTCTTCCTCGGACCACGATGTCAACAATGACTCCGTGCCCTGCGGACTACCCAACAGAGTCCCCACCGACTCACTTAAGAGTTCCCCACCGTGTCCAACCGGACCGGTGGCAGTGGAGGCCAGGACACCGGCCAAAGGCCGCGTGCCTGTCTCTGCTGGGGTCCTCACAACCCCTTCACCACCATCCAACGGTGTTCCGTCGGTGACAATGCCTCCACGGTGCGATCGCACCGTTACAAAGTCTCCGTACGGAGGTCGGTCCGTAGGGACATCCCCTACGGCAGCATCCCCCACGAAACCACCGTGTCCGTACCCGCCAACAGCAACCAAACCAGGTTGCTGCCCCTCCGGCCAAATACCACGGCCAATGGTGCGGGAACGCAACTCCAATCTGTCGCCTACACCGTTACCTCGACCTACCATCGGGGAGAACGGGGTTTAGGCCGATTCCCACCGTGCGAACACGGACAGAAACGGCCACGACTTGTAAGTGAGAGAATCTACCGTGAAATCTGGCGAATTCACGGACCAAAGTCCAGAAATCACCGTCAAACAACGGTAGAACCGTACCAAACCGTAGTTTCACGGACAAATGTCCGTGTCCCACAGTAACCGTACGGTTAGTCTCTTTTCACCGTCTTCGAACGGAGATTCACGGACAACGGTCCGCAAATCACCGTCTACTAGCGGTGAAACTACCTTTCTACCGTGTTCGACCGGTAATTCACGGACAAAAGTCCGCAATTCACCGTCTACTAACGGTAAAACTCCCTTTTCACCGTGTCTGCCCGGTGATACACGGACAAAAGCCCGCCACACACCGTCAAACACCGGTAAAACCGCAAATAACCACGGTATCACGGACAACGGTCCGTGTCCCACGGTTAGATTTACGGTTGGAGTAACTTTCACCGTCCTCGAACGGAGATACACGGACAAAAGTCCGTAATCTACCGTCCACTGATGGTGAAACTCCCTTTTTACCGTGTTCGAACGGTGATCCACGGACAAAAGTCCGTATTCCACCGTCTACTTGCGGTAAAAAGTCCCTTTTTACCGTGTTCTACCGGTCTTGCACGGTAAACAACCAAGCTACCGGTATACTAGCGGTAAAAATCACCGTTATCCCGCTTTCGAACGGTCCTGCACGGTCAACCACCGTGCCCACCGTCCTACTTGCGGATAACCTAGGGCTTTCCCCGGTAACCAACGCGGTATCACGGACAAAATCATCCGTGTCCCACGGTCCTTTACCGGACTACTACGCCCTAAGCCGTTTTCCACCGTAGTACCGTGGACAAATGTCCACGCCCTACAGGCGTACTCACGACTCCGGTCTACCGACCCTGACCGTGAACCGGTTTCTACCGTAGTTCCACGGACAACGGTCCGTGCCCTACGGTATACTACCGGTAAACTTGGCCGTAGATTGGTTTCAACTGTAGTCCCAAGGACAAATGTCCGTGCCCCACGGTTTACTACCGATCTACCGGTAAAGTTCACGGTCAAAAACTGTTTTTACTGCTGTACCGTGGACAAAGTCCACGCCCGGCAGTGGCAAACAGTTTCTACGGTCTTTCGACCGTCAAGAGCGGCAGCGGTGGCGCTACCCGGCGCCTCCACCAATTGTAACGACCCGACTTGGGTCTGAAACAACACCCGGCAAAACTTCCCCGTCTTACCTCTTCCTGATTCTCTTGGGGCCGAGGTCGAAGCGCGGACTGCCCGCTCTTGTCCGTCCGGTCCCTGGGTGACGCCGGTCGAGAGTCGATCTCTCCGTAGATCGACGGACGAATGGACGACAAACACAACGAAGAACCCACGGTAGACCCCCGATGGATCCTACCGTGGAACCGGCGCGAAGTACCGGCCGATAACGACGGAAACAGGACGGTGATGGTGCCGGCGTATCCCCACCGGAAACCCCCACCCTCCCCGCGGTAACTTCCCCAGAAAATAAGACACGGACTCAGTGTGTAAAGTGAGAAAAAGAAAGGTTATACTTTATTCAATGTATAAATGAATAAAAGGTTTATTAACCAGTAAAACACTCACTTAGATATATAATATGCAAATCTCCTGGCTAATTCAGCCAGGAGAGAAAGTGGCAAAAAGCACACCAAGCACAAAAAGATGATCCTGATGCCAGTAGTGGAGAACAAAGGATAGATGAATTGGTGGCCATATTGGCCACCTGTTGAAAACAGAGCACAGAAGAATAGCATGCACACAGCATCAGGGTCTCACACACACTGCCAAGAATATAATGGCCGCTGCCATTATATACCCCCAGGCTGCTCCACCTGGGGGAGGACAGTGACCCTTGCTGGCCATTTTGTCGTCTGCCTGGCAGCTAAATAGCCAGCCTAGCAGACGACACAGGAGATTTAGTCTGCTCCAACTAAAGAGCAAAACTGGGTTGTCACAACCATTAAATCCGAAACCAATTAAATCGTGGTCAATGAAATGCCGGATTTACTGTAATTAATAAATATTATCATTACAGTTACAATTTTTAGAGGGTTTTTTCAGTAACAGTTTGAAAATTAGATGAGTAGTTTCTGAGTTACTGGAATTTTTTTAACAAAAAGTGCTGTTTTATTTGTTCTTAAGTTAGTTACACCACGTATCAGATTTGGTATGCTTAATGCATTTATTTCGGTAATCCAGTTCTTTAGTAGGCTATTACTGACTAATGCTCCAGTTATTGTCCATTGTTAGGATTATCTGCGATACCGCGTCATACGAGCTAGTTTTTTTGTGCCAATTCAACCACTCGGGTGATAGTTGCTTGCACAAAGTTGTAACGTATTTTTACATCACAAGGCTGAGTGACGACTTAAGAGTTGTTTATGTTTCTATGTATGACTGCAAAGGAAGGGGGATAGGTAGTAACAGGTTACTTTTCCGTGTTGACCAAGTTTAAACCATATCCAAGCAGGTCTTGGTCCACATTATTTCGGATAATAGAGACTACAGTATTATAAAATGTCAACAAAAAGTGTAGTTTTTAGACCTTTGTTGTGAAGCACAAAAGTTGTTACAAAATTTGCATCTTGGTAGCTATTTATTATTTAAATATAGAGATATATACAGATGAATATAGCTATAGTATATATATATGGTACAAGAACATGTCATATATTCATCGGACTTGCACTTGCAGGGTGGTTGTGAGGGCTCCCATTTTCCTATTTCACTTGTAAGGTCGTAATCCTGCTAAACTTAGTCTTGATAGCTCATAGGGTGTGTTTGGAATGCATTGCGGACAAAAATACAAACTAACAACGAACATAAAAAATATACATAAGAAAGAAATGACTATATATGTAATTTATGTGGTTAAAAATAATTAATTAAATCACTTATAGATGAAAATTAAACAGTATACGGATTGAAAATATTCATAAGGGCATTTACCATTTAGGTTTACTGATTCGAAGCTGGTTCAACACGTCCATTCTTACACGATGCGTTGCAGTTGCAGTAAGAGCCATTACAGGAACACTACTGTACTTTTGGCGCAGTAAACCAAGCTTTTTATAATCTGGTCGAAAGTCATGACCCCACTTCAAAAAGAACATTAATTAACTATTAAGAAACTTTAGAAGAACCACCACGGACGTCAATAGGGCGATATATGGGCTGCTGTAACCATGACTTTTAGCGCAGTAAACCAAGCTTTTTATAATCTGGTCGAAAGTCATGACCCCCCTTCAAAGAGAACATTAATTAACTATTAAGAAACTTTAGAAGAACCACCACGGACGTCAATAGGGCGATATATGGGCTGCTGTAACTAAGGCCAATATAAATATCAGCTGTTATAGGGGCGCTGACACCGTTACAACAATTATCATTTACAGTATATATGTATATATACAGTGCGTTTCATATATATAGACGCACCCCAAAAATGGGTTATATCTCGAGTTAAACTTGATGGATTCGCCTGAATTTTCACCATAAACAGATCATCTTTTATTACAAACTTTCTGCTAAACAGAATTTTTTTTCTTAAAAAATTAAAAATTAAAAAAATTAAAAACTGGAAAATGGCCGTTTCATAATTATAGACGCACTAATGAACTTTTCACTTTAATTGTGACAAAATAACATTCGGAACACAACAGTAATATTAAAATTTATAAGGTATATGACTGTCCTGATGTTTTAGACCTTAAAACATTGTTTTCTACATACTTTAAACTAGATTTATAAACATATTTACAGAAATTCTGTCCCGAAGCAGCTAAAATGGGACTTTTCAGCTTTGATATTGTAGTATAATCATGGCAATCTGCTTAATAATCATGTACAATAATGTCCTAAAAGTTTTGTAGAATATTGAAGTCCGGGGGACACGCCGGCCATTAGAGAGCTGTGATATTTTGGTTCCGTAACCATTCCTTCATTAGGTTATTGGAGGAAATTGGGGCATTTTCTTGCTGGGATACTAAGCTAATGCTATGGAATTGATGTTTTATGGCAGTACATACTCTCGTAACAATGTCTGTTAATCGCTGATATTTCTTTTGGATGAAATAAAGGCTGAGCCTGCTTTTCAAAAACTAAGCTGCTCGTACCAAAGGCACTAAATCTTCCCCATATTATTAGGCTCCCCATAGAAAAATAGTGTGGTTTTCTCCTCACATCCTTCTAATATGAAGAAAATAATAAAAACCATCAAAATCATCTAGGATGAATTTTTTCCAATGGTGGTAGGAGCCTGACAATTTGCGAAGTGTTTAGCACCTTTGGAATGAGGAGCTTTGCCTTTATTTCAACCAAAACAAATATCAGCGATTATCAGACATTGTTATGAGAGTATGTACTGCCATAAAACATTGATTCCATAGCATTAGCTTAGAATTCCAGCAAGAAAATTCCCCAGTTTCTTCTAATAACCTAATGAAGGAATGGTTACGGAACAAAAATATCACCACTCTCAAATGGCCGGCGTGTCCCCCGGACTTAAATCTTGTAGAAAACTTTTGGGACATCATCCTACGTGATTATTAAGCAGATTGCCATGATTATACTGCAATATCAAAGCTGAAAAGTGCCATTTTAGCTGCTTCGGGACAGAATTTCTGTAAATATGTTTATAAACCTAGTTTAAAGTATGTAGAAAACAATGTTTTAAGAAGGTCTAAAACAACAGGACAGTCATATACCTTATAAATTTTAATGTAGTGTTGTGTTCTGAATGTTATTTTGTCACAATAATTAATTAAAGTGAAAAGTTCATTAGTGCGTCTATAATTATGAAACGGCCATTTTCCAGTTTTTAATTTTTTTAATTTTTACCTTTTTAATAAAACAAATTCTGTTTAGCAGAAAGTTTGTAATAAAAGATGATCTGTTTATGGTGAAAATTTCAGGCGAATCCATCAAGTTTAACTCGAGATATAACCTATTTTTGGGGTGCATCTATATATATGAAACGCACTGTATATTATGCCCCGTCTGTGTGTGTGTGATCTAAAGCTGTACAAACAATGACAAAAACCTTGAAGCACGTCGGAATTTATATAAATTTAAATGAATAAATGAACCGCTTTTTTTCTCAAGGTCAACTATATGAGAACCCCGTGAAATTAAATTGGAGGGGAAAAGGTTGGAAAGTGTAGAGGGGGAGAGAAAGAAACGTGGAGGGGGAAAAAGTGGGAGGGGATGACTGAAATTGAAATGAAATTAGTAAAAAAGGAACAAACGACACGCATGCGCACACCAGAGAAAATAAAACGCTCATTTTCTCTTTCAAATATAAAAAGGGGAGGGGATAATAGTAGCAAAATTAACTACAGTTTATCACAGGCAATTGTGCCAGGCAAAAGAATTTCTTTTGCTCAGCCCTTTTATGAACGTCATCAATTTCTAATTGGTTTGTTACTTGGTCTGACGTCATAAAAGGGCGGAGGAAAAGAAATTCTAATGCTGGGCACAATTGCCTGTGAATTTTGCTCCCCTCATTTATGACGGGTTACCCCACTAGTTTCTAATAATTTATAAAATATAAAAGGTATCTCATGAATCTCATTGTTGTAATTCCGATTAACAATCCACACGAGGCGAAAAAGGTCTAACAAACTTTTTCCGTTGGATCGTTATCTTTTTTTCCCCCATGCAACCCAACAGAAAAATAAATCTGCCAGAAAAGTGCAGTTGTATGGGCTAATGAGTCACGCTTTTACTCCTCTTGTGTTCGTTTCATCGGAATACAACAGATTATCAAAGTAAGTTAATTTTGTTTTCTTATTCATGAGTCATGACATACTGTTTATATTTTAATTAAGACGTTAGAAAAATTGTTATAAAAACTATTTTTCACAAATGATAATAGTGTTAACGATGTCAGCACTCCATTGGCGTCCGTAACGCTGCTAAAGTCTCTTAACGATTTAAAAAACATACCTGGGGTTACACACGTACCTGACTAACGCAATGTGCTTCGTCGATTACGAATCTCGACAAAAGGTTGGATGTGTACAGTTTATCAAGAGTAGAAAGCAACCGTTCGCTGGCACTAATCTGGAAAAAAAAGCCAGAATGAAAATTTGAACAATCAAAGCAGAGTTAATTTAAATCAAATGAAACCTTTTCAGGTGTAACATAAAGAATTTTAATTGATGGATATTTAGCGAGCAGCTGATAATACACCATATTCGAGTCTTCCATATTTTGCTCGCCAGAAAGATGATTCACAGGAACCTGAATTATTATAAATGCATACATCATTTATGTGCATGTTTAGAAACAGACAATGTTAACATACATCTAGTGATCGCAACTTTTGAACCTGGTCTTGAATTAAAGATTTCAATGGCGAAATGACAACAGTGATCCCAGGTGTTATGAGAGCTGGCAACTGATAGCATAAACTCTTGCCACCACCTATAAAAAGATGCAATATTATATTTTTTGCATACAAATACAAATAAAATCTAATTGACATCCAAATGCAACTAACTGACAACAATAACACCAGGGTGTCCCAAAAAAAAAGTTGAAAATTAGCCTCAACAGTTAAAGTTTGCTTTTGATAAAAATTATTTGTGAAACTTCAAGCGAACAACAAGTGTAGTTGACAAACTTGTTACTGACACTTGTTACCAACAAAAGATTGTCTACCTAACTCAAAAGGTAGGTAGATTGTTTTAAATGTTTTTAAATTAAACAGAATGTCCTTACTATCTCGTATTTCTTTTAAAATACGCAGCTTATTTACTAATGCAACACTTGTAGACATTTTTGTCACAAACAAAAGAAAACAACTATTTTATGAATACTGACATACTTTTGTTAACTACACTTGTTACAGATAAACCCATTTTCACTTGTTCCCAACAACTGGTATTCTGCAATCTTATTGTTACTCACAAGACTTGAAGTTTTGTGAAACGAACCCCAGGCCTAGTAACAAAATATGAAGGTAGAAAGTGTGAAAAAAAGTTTTTCTTCTTCTGTGATTTAAATCATGATTTAAATCAAACAACCCTGACTAGTAATGCAACAACCAAAAATGAAACCCCAAGACAATGTTTACTGCAAGTCTCTGATAAACACAGAATACTTTTAAGTGCAGTTGCCAGGAATGTCTTCACATGTAATTTATTTACAGATTAACAATTTCAGATAAGCTTGTTTTGCTTATCATTGTACTTTTTCTAGTTCATCTGGTTCATCTCATTGGTTTGTTAGCAATGTTTCTTTCGACTAATGAGTTTTTTACTAATACGGGGCCAGTTGGGTATGTAATCGCTGACCATTCATAGCCTAGCCTGAGAAAGGCAAGCAATAAACAAATGTGAAAATGAAACTTGTAATTACTTTACTAAAAAAATTCAAACCCAACCATATGTCTATTTGTACTAGTTTATTTATTGATAAGAAGATGATACTATGCATTCAGCAGAATAGAAATAGTCAGACAATATTAATATCACATCTCTAAGGATGGCAATTTCAGTCTCTGGGGACCTCTAAACTATTGTAAAGACATAATTTTACAGGTGATACAATACCATCAGAAGTAAACTATGCTCGTATTCAAATACGGTATTAAGACTTTATAATATTCAACATTCGTTTTTTTTGGGGGGGCAACGTAAACACCAGCCAATAATTGCTGGCAATTTATACTTCTAAAATATGTTGGCCAACAAATGTTGTAGTCCATAGCCTTAGAAATCACAGAAAGTTAGAAAAACAATGCCACCAAAAACAGAACCATAGTAATTGGCAAAGAAAAATTACCAACAACATTCCGTGGCAACCACAGAAGGTGCTGCAGGATTTGAGTCCATAACCTTTGGCAGGAGAGGTGCCCGGTTGTAAACTCGCAGTCAGGTGTCTCTTCCAAACATTATGCGGTATGACGAGAACTTCATTGATGTGTGTATGGCGGTGTGTTGTAGGTGAAGGCAGCAGCTTGGAGATGGAAGTACCAGTCTCGCTGTCCTTTTTCAGGTCTTAGAAGTCTCTTGACGGTCTGCATTATAGTTTTATTCGTTCTTTCCGCAAAAACATCTCCTTGCAGAAAGTACACTGTCGTGGTGGCATGCTTAATCCCTAGCTCGTCACACAGTACTTGTGTGTCTTTGGCTGTAAAAGGTGTCCCTTGGTCAGTGATTATCCTCCTGAGCATCCCGATGAAATACACGATTGTATCTTGGAGGAAATTCTAAGTGGTTTTGGCCGAATGGCTGTGCACAGCTCGTGCGAAGCAGAATCCGGCGGCGTAGTCCACTGCCAAGATGATGTGCTTGATACCTCCCAGTGATTTTGGTACAGGGTAAATATAATCGATCCCCCAACACTCACCTGGACCCCCAATCTGCATTTCATGCAGGTATCCAGGGAGTCTGGACTGTGGTGTCTTGCATTTTTGGCACACTTCGCAGGTGTGCACATATTCGATGGTATCTTGCTTCTATGTCGGCCAAAAGAATCGTTGGCACACCTTTTCCAATGTCTTATCCTGGCCGAAATGTCCGGCTTCAGGACTGTCATGTAGTAGTTTCAGAACTTCGGGTACCAGATGTTTAGGTACCACCGTCACGAGCTTTGGTTAACGCTACCTTGGTACACAAGGGCGCAGAGTATCCCATCCACAATGACATAGATGTGATGAAGCTCGGAACTCGGATTACTACGAAGTTCGGTTTTGAGTTGCGTCACGTTTGGGTCTTTCTCTTGTTCTTCTGACCAATCCCACCGCAATGTTACTGCGTAAACCATGCTGTCATCAAGATCGTCCGGGGTAGCTTGCAGATTCCAATCTTCAGGAACATCTACCGGACTCCGTGAGATGCAATCTGCATCCACGTGAGTGATGCCGACCTTGTAGACTACAGTGTAGTCATACTCCTGAAGTAGTAGCTGCCATCGGCCCAGGCGTCCCTGAAGTCGCTGCACAGATTATTTTAGGTAGCACAATGCGTGATGGTCGCCAGTGTCGATCCGATGCTCAGTCAGGTTGGTGCATCCAAGTTCTGATGTATCTAAGGCAAAGACGTCCCGATATGCGCCTCTTGTTATTACATAGTTTAGGCCCAAGTCGCATTGCCTCATCGAATATAGCGCCTGACTTTCATCAATATTGGGTCAGTATTTGAAGTCACTTTATGTTAAACCGTCTTGAGGCAGTAGTCTTTTTGTATGTGGGCTATCACTTCGCCAGAGGCAAGGGTTAACGGCTTCGTAGTGGTGTTCAGGACTTCGACCAGGAAGCTGTTGCTGTTGCGGCCTTGCATAATACCGGAAGCCACACAGACTCCCCTCAAGGCCCGTAGCTTCTCATCGGGAGCAACCACGAAAAGGTCTTGTCCGTGAGGATTCTAGAGGCCTCTACACCTCCACTAGTGCGGTCCCTCGGCCAATGAGTTGTTATCCCTTTGACTACTAAGTGCTCATTTGGTTGCTGCATAGTGTTGACTTCAATGGGAGTGGTGACCATTTCCCCGAGTGGCTGGTGTAATCTCCTCTAAGGCAATCTTGACGTATGCTTCAATACACTGCCTTCGGAGTGTCGGCTCAAAGACGTCGTCTTCCAAGTACTTTATTGGTCTGCATGGACACAAACAGCTTCAGTGCCCCACCCAGGTCTAGGCCTAAGATGGCGTCGATAGGCCGGTGATAACCAGCAAATGGCCGGTGCCACAGTAGCAGACTAGCCCTGCCACAGCGACAGTGGCTCCTCCAACTCCCTTGATTATGGGAGGACGGGCCATAGGCTCGACGTTGAGTTGGAGCCGCTTTGCTAGGTTATCGGCAATGACGCCACAAGCTCCAGTGTCCACAAGCATACGGACCTCTTTCCCAATGACAGTGAGTGATCACTGACACTGTACTCTCCGATTTCCTTAGGCATACAAGTATTTTTGAGTTGTCTATATAGGTCCTTCAGCATTCGGCGGCAACAAGGGCGCCCTTGTAGTGAAGACCTGCCACCAGGGGTTAATATGGCAACCATTTCGTTGTTAGTGCCCCAAGGTGGTGGTGGCGATGTTGAGGGCCTCTAGGATGTCATGCCAAGCAGCGAGGTCAACCATCTCCCAAGTTGATTCAGGGATTTGGTCAACCATCATTATGGGTATGTTGGCCGGAATGCTGATGCCATGATTGGTATTTGTAGGAGGCAGGTCCGGTGGCCGGGGTCCGTATTGGAGGCCTCCCTCATAAGGTCGTAAGTCGGGTACACGTACTGGTGTTCTGTGCACTCAGTTTCTATAGCACGGTAAATAGTACACACGCTTTTCAGGTCGGACATATTGAATTGGTGCATGTCTGTAGTGTAGACCGTAGCGAGGCTTGTACTGCTCTCGGTAACTGACAGTGTGGCAAAAAGCTGTCCGATTTTTTGAATTTGAATTTGAAAAATTACTCTGCAAGCAGCCATAAAGGCCTATGGCAGAGGGACAAGAGTCCAAGTGCAGCATAGAAAATGCATTGTCAAAACCAGAAAATATAAAACCCTATTGATATAAACCCAACAACAATTTCAATATTTTTTAATGCTGCAAATATATGCATTGTCAAAACAAAACAAAATTATGACTCCCATAAAATACGTTTTCCTGCACAAAATCCCCAGCAAGCGAGTTCCATTGTCGAATCGCCCTAGAGACAAATGACCAGTAATAAGAATCTGTTCGTGCAAAAATCTCTCCAACTTTGTTAGAGTGGTCACCCCTACCCAAATATAATACCCTGCAAAGTTTACTTGAAGTAGGTTTAGGGCAAGAGCCTTCTAGCATTCGATTAAAGATATTAAGACTAAAATCTGAACGTCTTGCAAGTAAACTATCCCAACCAAGCTCTGAAAGCATTTGTTACACTGTCGGCATATCCATATTTACCACAAACAAACCTAGCAGCCCTGCGTTGGACCATTTCTATAGAGTGAGCTAAGTCTTCAGTGTGGGGATTCCACACGGAGCTGCAGTATTCTAGATGGGGACGTACTAATGATTGATATGCTATACATTTTACCTCCCTGGGACACCTTCTTAGAATGCGTTGACTAAACCTAAGCATCTGCATAGACTTGGAAATAATCTGTTCGACATGCAGCTTCCAAGAAAGCTTAGCTGTAATCGTTACCCCCAAATATTTATAAGAATCTACGTTATTAAGTGGAATGGCCCCTATTCTATATGGAAATATTATTGAATTCCTTCCCCTTGCTACCCTCATTACACAACATTTTCCCTTATTAAGTTGAAGTTGCCATTTAGAACACCATGCCTCTATTGCTTTCAAGTCACTATCAATAATATGGCAATCGTTGTCAGAGGTAACCTCACGATAAATTATTGTATCATCTGCAAATAGCCGGCAATTGTTGCTAACTTGACTGCTGAGGTCATTGATATATAAAAGAAACAGAAGCGGACCCAACACACTACCCTGAGGAACCCCTGATGTAACCCCTATCCAGTCAGATTCAGACCCACCTGCAACAACCCTTTGTTTCCTATCACTCAAAAAAGAATGCACCCATTTATACATCTGTTCACCCAATCCATACCCACTAATTTTTGTCGTTAGTTTTGAGTGAGAAACTGTGTCAAATGCCTTGCAGAGATCAAGAAAAACCAAATCTATCTGACTGCCTTTGTCAAAAATTTTCTGAAGGTCATCAACTAAAAGAATAAGCTGGGTTTCACATGAACGCCCCCTAAGAAACCCATGCTGGTTATCACACAAAAGATTGTTTTCCATAAAATTCATTGAGGAGGAATATATAATATGTTCAAGGACCTTGCAAACTATCGAGGTTAAAGATACGGGTCTGTAATTAGTTACCTGAGTTACCTGATTTAAAAATTGGACTAACATTAGCTAATTTCCACATATCTGGTACGTGGAGTTGGTAGCAGCACAGGTGGTGAGTTGGCGGCATTGTAGCTAGCTATTAGCTGGGCTACTTGTATTTTTAGCTGGTTGAGTAGGTACATGATGGTGTCTATTTTACAGTCATCACACGGCTGTGTTTGTGTGCGACGGAGTGCTCTGGCTGGGGTCGTTCGGATTGATAGGGTCGAGGGTACGATGGATAGAACGCTGGTGTTGGTGACTGCTGTAGAGAGCGATCGTATGAGGTAAGCTGTGCACTGTGAAGTTGGTTGGTGCACATCACTGCTAATGGTAACGCCATGTTGTGGTGCCCCCAGTTGCCTGGTCGAGTGGCCAGGTCCAAAGCGGGTTTTTATGGGACAACCATGTGCGATGATGTGGCGTATCTAGTGTGAGCACCATGTGTATGTGGTGCTGGGTGAATCCCCATAGTGTTAATGGATGCATGCCACCTCTAGAGTGCAGAAGAGCCTTCCGGGCGGCCAAGTTAGTCGTGGGTGGGCGTCCATTATGTGGTGACTCGTTCGACACGTCGCAGTCTGTAGTATGGATGTAAGTCGGTGTGTGTAGGTTCGATCGGACGATTTCGCTGTAGATCGCGATCTTTTTGTCGGTAACCGACACCCTCGTACTTGTATACACTGAGTAACGATGGTTTACCTACATTTAATAATTATGGTGGCGTTGTTCAGTTCGTTGTGTTGCTGGTAGTGTTGTCCCTCAGTTGGGTGTGATAATTCCCAACTGGTGTAGTGTTATGAATACTTTATTGAGTTTGTGTTATGAATACTTTATTGAGTTTCTAGTCTTAGAACCCTAATCTTCTCAAAACGTGGTATATGGCGACCATGTGGAGGTTATGAGAGTACTAAGAGTCCTCAATAAAAACAGAAGATGCACAATACAACTTTGAGCGTGATACACCACCCAATCAAAGACTGTACTGCAAAGAGATTGGAAAATAAAAAGTGAAACTAAAATGCGGTGCCCGCTCACTTAGGTTCACTTGAAAATAAGAAGTAAGAGTTTGTGCAAAAAGAGGACGCACAAAGCGATGAAAGTTCAAGATGGCTGAACTTTCAGAAGAGGAACAAAAAGAATAAAAGTCCAAGATGGATGGTTTTTTATAGGAAAGAGTGAAGAAAGCTGAATTGCTCAAAAGTGTAGTGCATTCGGGTGTGGTGCCCACACGTCTCAGAATCTGAATATATTGAAAAGAGCAAATCAGTGTAGAAAATTGTTTACAAAGAAAAGTTCTTACTAAACAAGAAGTGTTCAGAGCGATGAATTTAGTGACATTCACTGATGGATGGCTCTGGGTGAAAAGGGCAGTCATTGGCAGTGAGGAACTATGTTGAGTGAAGAGACGTCCGTAGGTGGTGCTGTGGTGGCCACTTCCGGTTGCAAAATTTATTGTGTCCGAAAATGTTCAAGATGAGGAATTCCTCCAGGTGGCATAGTAGTAGAAACCGGGAGGAAGAACACAAAAAGAGAGAAAATTCAGAAAGAAAAAAAGAAATTTTCTCCAAAAACAGAAACTCCACCAGGGCCTTTGGAAGAGGAGAGAGGAGCAAAGAACAAGAAGCGAAGAGAAGATACAACAAAATGTTCACATGGAGTGAAAAACCGCTCCGTTGGCGCTTTTTGAAGTGTCCAGTCGAACCAAGAAGGCAGCCGGTGCTTCAGTGGTGTCCATTAGAGATAATTCATGTGAAGTACATTGAGGTGATGATGGTGAGTTTTGAAGATGATGACTTGGGACATAGAGGATCCCAAGGGAAGCACAATGGTAGAAACAAAGAACAAAGAGAAGAGGGAACAAGGGAGTCCCACGTGGCTAGATAAGTGTTTTTAGCTTGTAAGCCCCTAACAATGATACAAAGTTAGGACGAAAACTTGCTAGGAAAATTAGAAACAAAGGGTGAAGGTAAAAGGCACATTTTAAAGGCACACACATCTTTTAAAGGCCTATTAATAGGTGGAAAGACAAGTAGCTGAGATTTGTTTGCTTACCTCACAATGATACGAAGTTTCGGCTAAGCAAACTCCTCTCGGAAATTAAAAAGAATTTGTTTGAAGTGTTGCCCACCTACCAACCAATGATACGGAGGAGGGTCAAGTGGATTTCACCTCGAAATTTAAAGAGTTACGAAAACAAGGATGACGATGAAACATAAAACACAGAATACAAAAACATGGACAGAAACACGTGTCCACAACAGTTGCCTTCGTGTTCCCCCGAGTGCTAAGCAGATGGCAGACAAAAGTTCTTTCTCCACATGTCTCTCTGGACAGGACACAGAATCGCGCGGTCGACCTGTGATGTGTGTAATCACAAAATCTCTCAACACGCGGTTCCACAGATTCGGCACTACGCACCATTGATGTGATCGCTGGCCTCTCTCAACATGTGGCTTCTACACAAAAAGAACGGACAAAGGATCGTGAGGCACAATCAAGAAACTTAGGACAAAGGACAGCTTCTGTAGACAGGTCGGAGAAAGCAAATGGAGGCATACCCCGTACCTCCACCAAATGTGAGTCTTTGACATCGACCTCCTAATTTTACCCACTTGTAGATGGTATTTCTGCAACTCGTTTCTTCTCCTCATCGCACGGTGACTGCACGAAGATTCGATTTACAGTAGTGGTTGGAATGGCGATCGATTGCAATCATATTCCTGCATGGGGGTGAAATCTGTGCAGAAGGATGGTGGCCATCTTTCCTAGTTGACGCTGATATAAATCTTCTCCTGTTGTGCTTACCAATAGAAGATGTTGTAGCTGCTTCAGGATCGTATGTCTCTTGCCTTATGATGTATCCGGCCTCTGTACAGAAGTTGTTAGTTACCAAACAGAGACAACGCTGTTTTCCATTATAAACACTTTTATTCATCCTTATATGAAAACACTTAGTTTACAAGGATGAATGTTGAATATCAAAGGTGTGTCCTCATGCCCATGATGTGATACGGATAAATATCTACGTAGTACAAAAGAGAGCAAAGACAAGGACCAGGAACAAAGAGGAACACGGTCCTTTTATACCTTGGACCTGTGTACACCTACAAGGTGTAACCAGGTCCAAGAGACCATGGTTCTAAGTGTATCATTCCGCCACTTCGATGTGCGTCAGAAGTGTGAGTCAGAGAGGAGGGAGGGACAAGCAGGAGTTGTTTACCCCAAAGGCTATGGGGTCACTGGGTGTTACACAATGCAGGTTACTTTTTGTTGTTATTATATATTGACAATGCATTTTACAGCACTTGGATCTTAAGATCCCTCTGCATAGGCCAATCGGCTGCTTGCAAAGTATTTTTTTGTAATTGTAATTGAATAACAGATTGACCTTCTCTTCACATTGCAAGAAGATAATGAATAAAGTTGGACAGCATGTATTAATAGTATGTTAAGTAGGCCTATAGTTGGTTAAAAATAAGTTATTGATAGACTTTATAGACATTATAGACTATTATACTCCTGCGTCACCAAATGATATCTTTGGAGAGAGAAAAAACCTAACAAGTGTAACGACCCGACTTGGTCGCTACAATGACCTACGGTAAATTTCGCAAACTTACTGCCGTTGACCCTCCTTGGGACGGGTCGAAGCGCTGGCCAGCCCTCCTCTTGCACCCGTCCGTGCCACGGGTAGCGCCGATCGGAGGATCCTCCACGCCACAAGTCGACGGACGAATGGCCACCGAACAAGACGAGGAATCCACGGTAAATCCCCGATGGATCTCACCGTGGACAAACCGCGCGCGAAGCACCGGCCGACACGATAACGAACAGGTCGGAAACAGGACGGTGGTGGGCGGCAACCCCAGCCGACAACCCCCACCCTCCCCGCGGTAACTTCCCCAGTATATTATAGAATAATAAAGACACACGGACACCAGTGGTAGGAGTGAAAATAAATAATAAGGTATTTATTCTACAATGAATAAATTGACAAAAACACTCACTATTAATGAGATGCAATAGAAGATGATTCTCCTGGCTAATTCAGCCAGGAGGAAGAGAGGTCATTCACCTCTAGATCCACAGCAAACAAAAGATGAATGGTGGCCATCTTGGCCACCTGCTGAAATAGAGGAGAGCAACACAATCCCTGTACACACATCAAGGGTTCTCTTTCCACTGTCCAGATATAATGGCCGCCGCCATATATATCACCCCCAGGCTGCTCCACCTGGGGGAGGACAGGGACCCTTGCTGGCCATTTTGTCGTCTGCCTGGCAACCAATTTATAAGTGCCTAGCAGACGACATGGGAATTTAGTTCTGCTCCAAAAAGGAGCAGAACTGGGTCGTCACACAAGTACACCTATCTATTACTAGAATGTTGATATTCTAGTTGAAGATAAATACATTACACCTTTTACACAAAAAATAACTTGATTTACAAGTTTTTTTAATTCTATAAATAACTTCCTTTTATTATCAACGTTATTTGGAGAAGCCATTGGTTAGTCTTGTAATGAATGATTGAATTCAATGAGAAATTTCTGAAGGTGATGTTCTCTTTATAAGGAACAGTTTCGAATAAGAAGGTGGGCAAGTTGATTAAATGAATTACACAACAATATAGCTCCCACACACACACCGTAAACACATTTACCTGTTGGCATTAGAATAAAGCAGTCATTTCCTAGAAGAGCTGCATTTATAGCCTGCAGCTGATTTGTACGAAAATCCTTTAGTCCAAACACTTGACGAAACATATTCATCATTTCCTCGGAATGTGGATAATTCAGTCGTTTTAAATCCTCACATCCACCGTCATCCCTATGATTCCCACAGAAATTTGCTACGACAGATTCTAGAAAAAAAGTATTATAGGGTAAGAGGCATGCAGTGAACGTTAATTATTACATAGCATGATGATAAAAGTTGTACCCGATAACCTTCGATCTGAAATTTCAGGACATTACCAAAGTAGCCAATCACATTCTCTTCTGGGCCACTCGGACGTACAAGGTTAACCAAACTAATAATTCCCTGATCATCTGACTGACGTAAATCTCATGCCTATACAACCAGGTAGTATAGAATAACCTGAGTATAATCCATCTACTGACTACGTATCAAAATCCAAAAACGCAAGAAAGATTTTCTTAAAACTACAAAAGGGTTATTCGAATGTTCATTACAGTTTATATCCTAAACATTGGCTTCAAGATTCACTAGAATATTACCCTACATCAATACTTCTCAAAGGATGCACCATGAATTTTGCTAGGTGTGCTGCAAAAGTTTGGATGTTATACTGAAAAAAGATAAAATTTATTTGAAATTATGAATATTATATTATATTAAAACATATAATGTAATATTCATAATAATTTGGATGTTATATTGAAAAAAGATAAAATTTATTTGAAATTATGAATATTATATTATATTAACACATATAATATTAATAATTTCAAATAAATTTTATCTTTTTTTCAGTATAACATCCAAAATTTTGCAGCACACCTAGGAACCCATTATTTGAAATTATAAATATTATATTAACACATATAATATTAATAATTTCAAATAAATTTTATCTTTTTGGGAAAAAAACAAAATAAACAAAACTTTTCTATTAAATGTATAAAGGTTTCCAAAGGGTGTGCCGACACCCATGATTCTTACATGGCAAACAGCTTCGGTTAAAAAAGCCGTTAACCAATTTAATGCTAAATCACACTGCTCCCATTACACGAAGGACAGAGTTCGTCCCAAACTAGTGAAGTTCTTCACAAACCTCCAATAGTAACACACAAGTCCCAGAAAACTGAAGACTCAGGTTACAGTAATGGGCAACTTAAACTCTTGCACCACACATACGAGCACTGGATCTAAAACTGGTCCAAACATGGGCTGGCAGGAGTTAAAAGCAGCCATAATGGAGTGCTTTAGCTCTGGTGACCAGGGTCTGTTGTTTTACTCGCGGCTTCCTAAGCTGCGACAGGAAGTGTTCGACTCAGTTCAGGCGTTATATTGGAGAGACATGCAGCTGGTTGAATGAGCCAGCCACAAAGAAGCTCAGGATTTTAGGATCGCTCGCTTATGCATGTGCATACGCATGCACAGACGTGCACACGCACACATACACGCATGTGCATCTTAAGGTGATCCGTTTGTAATTTTTCATTTCAAAACTGCACGGAAATTTTCTTTTAGGATTATGTTTGTGGATGTGTTCCTAGTTTCTTGCAAAATATTCATTTATACGGAGGAAGTGAAAAATGAAAAGAAACTAGAAAGTTTTAGAAACTAGAAGGCCAGCTAAATCAGTTAAGGGCATTTTCACGTTGATATCTTCCAAAATAAGCTGACTTATGTGAAGATGAAAATGCCCCAACTTTAGATATTTTTTAAATTTTTGTCTTTCTTTTGTCTTTCTTTGTTTGCCGCCATCTTGGAAACCACGTTTTTAGTTTTTTTCCCCCCCCTTTGCTTTCGGTTTTGGCCATTTAAACTAACTCACTCCTACGTAGATAATCTTGTAGGTTTTTGCCTGCTGAACACGCTGGTGAAATCAGATTGAAAATCTGAACATTGGTTTGAGAGATATCAACGTTTTGATATCTCGATATTTCGATATAAAACGCTAATTTCTCATTGTTTTGCATTGAAGACGCCATACTGGATTTCTGTTTGGAGAAGCCATACTAGATAAGTACAAATCAAACTACATAAATTTCTCTTATTGCCATTTCATTTTGAATCTAGCTTTTATTTCAGAGTTTTTAAGAACTAAATTTTGTTAGAAAGTTAGAATGGTTAATACTAGGTCTGGGAGGCAAGTTCAGGTTGGGAAACTAGTTAAAACTGTTAGGAGAGTTAAGGTTGGGAAGCATGTAGAGTCTGGGAAACAGGTTGAGTCTGGGAAGGGTGTTGAAGATGAGTTGAGGGAGAAGGTGGTGCAGCTTGAGGTAGAGGTGGCTTGGCTGAGGGAGAGGCTGGCTGTGTTTGAGTCACAGCCAGGCCCTTCTCACAGCAGGGAATCTGTGCCTTTTGCTACACCCCTTAAGCATAATACTGGGGGTGTAGGTTGGGGAGTTGTTTTAGAAAAAGAGAGAAGAAAGATTAGACCAGCTTTAGCTTCAGAATGTACTCCAGTAAAGAACAGGTTTAATGTTTTTAGGGAATTATCAGTGGGATCTGTGGAGGTAGTAGAAAGTGTAAATGTAGAGCAGAGGTGCAAGGGGTCTGGGAAGTATAAGAAAGCAAGTGTAGGGAATGTAAATGCAGCTCAGGAGGGTGTTAGCAAGGGTAAGAAGGGTGTTAGTAAGGGTAAGAAGAATGATGCTAGACAGGGTAAGAAGAATGTCAGTAAGGCTGAGGAAAGAAATGAGGGTGGGGTTATTTTGGAAAGGGTGCAGAGCAGATCAGTAATTTTTGTAGGTGATAGTAATGTCAAAAGGCTTGATAAGTGGGTGGTGGGTGAAGATAGAGGAAAAGTGTAGCTTGTTTACCAGGGGCTCAGATTAAAGATGTTAAGGAAAGAATCAAGAGAATGGTATGTGGGGAAAAAGCAGAAGAGGTCTTAGTTGTTCTGCAAGTGGGGGCTAATGATGTGTGTAGACAGTTTGGAGGGGAAGTTTTAGATGGACTAGCGGACTTAGTAAAGCATACTTTATGTTGTAGGGCTGGAGTTACTGTTAAAGTTAGTGCTATTCCTGAGAGGTGGGATAGGGGTGATATAGTTACTCGTAAGGCACGTTATGTAAATGGTAGATTAATTGAAGCATGTAGTAAGGTGGGGGCCCAGGTAATAGACTGGAGGGCAGCTATGCTCAATTTTGGGGGTTCCTGGAGTAGGGATGGGGTTCATTTTAATTACAGGGCTGGTAGGATTGTGGGTAAAAAGATAGGTGATTTTGTTAAGCATTTTTTAGGGTAAGATTTTGGGGTTTAGGTGCAAATGCTTTAGGGGGGGTTGATACTAATATGAATGCTCCACAGCTTGTTGCTGGGAGCAATAGTTCCTTTGTTTCAGGTATTATTTCTTCAAACACTGTCCAGGAAGGAAATCATTTAGGAAAACACACTTCAGCTATACCTTCACATGAAAAGGTTATGGTGGTTAACTGTAGGAGTCTACGAGTCTTCTTTGGACACTCTTCATTGTAAATACTATAGCCCAATCATTGTTTTAGGAGGTGATTTAAATTTTCCAAACATCAACTGGAAAATGCATACGGTGATCAGTGGCAGTGACAAGCCATTAGCAGTTTCATTTTTAGATAGTATGAATACTTATTCTATGGAACAGGTTGTAACTAAACCAACCAGAAATGACAAAATTCTTGATGTAGTACTGACTAATAGTCCGGAGTTATTATCCAATATTAGGGTATCAGGGGGAATTAGTGATCATCAGATTGTCTTATGTGATGTTAATGCATGTGTAGAAAAAATTTCTGAGGTTAAAATAGTGTTTCTTTTTAACAAATGTAATTGGGATGGTTTTAAGTCACATTTGATAGATAATTTTCATAAATTTAAAGAATGATTTCATCCTCAAAATGTGAATTTGAATTGGTCACGATTTCATAGTTTAATTTTAAATGGGTCTTCCTCCTTTATTCCAACCAAGGTAGTTAGAGACTGTGCCACACCAGTATGGTACACTAGCAAAGTTAAAAGGGCTCTTCGTAAGCAACGCTTATGGAGGAATAGGGCTAGAAATCACCCAAAATTAGTGAATTGCAATGAATTCCGTATTGCACGCACAGCAGCGAAACGGGAAATCTTGTTAGCTCACGATAATTTTAAAACAGAAACGCTTGGAGAATGGTTAAAAACGGACCCAAAATTATTTTGGCGTTACATCAAGAACTCTAGGCGAAGTAGAGAATCTATTCCTTCTCTGGTTGACACAAATGGGAAGCTTGTTTCAGATCCAGTAGGGAAAGCTACCTTATTAAATGAACAATACAAGAAGGTCTTCACAATTGATGATGGCATACCACATGAGGGTTTTCCTTCAACATCTCTTTTTATGGATCAAATTGTAATAACTGCAGATGGGATAGTCAAGCAACTTCTAAAATTAGACTCAAATAAAACCTGTGGTCCAGATGGGATGTATGCTATCATTTTAAAAAATCTTGCACAAGAGTTGGGTCCATACCTTCAGTTAATTTTTCAACAGAGTTTAGATGTAGGTATTGTACCAGATATGTGGAAATTAGCTAATGTTAGTCCAATTTTTAAATCAGGAGACAAGTCTCAGGTAACTAATTACAGACCCGTGTCTTTAACCTCGATAGTTTGCAAGGTCCTTGAACATATTATATATTCCTCCTCAATGAATTTTCTTATGGAAAACAATCTTTTGTGTGATAACCAGCATGGGTTTCTTAGGGGGCGTTCATGTGAAACCCAGCTTATTCTTTTAGTTGATGACCTTCAGAAAATGTTAGACAAAGGCAGTCAGATAGATTTGGTTTTTCTTGATCTCTGCAAGGCATTTGACAGTTTCTCACTCAAAACTAATGACAAAAATTAGCGGGTATGGATTGGGTGAACAGGTGTATAAATGGGTGCATTCTTTTTTGAGTGATAGGAAACAAAAGAGTTGTTGCAGGTGGGTCTGAATCTTACTGGATAGGGGTTACATCAGGGGTTCCTCAGGGTAGTGTGTTGGGTCCACTTCTGTTTCTTTTGTATATCAATGACCTCAGCAGTCAAGTTAGCAGCAATTGCCGGCTATTTGCAGATGATACAATAATTTATCGTGAGGTTACCTCTGACAATGATTGCCATATTATTGATAGTGACTTGAAAGCAATAGAGGCATGGTGTTCTAAATGGCAACTTCAACTTAATAAGGGAAAATGTTGTGTAATGAGGGTAGCTAGGGGAAAGAATCCAATAATATTTCCATATAGAATAGGGGCCATTCCACTTAATAACGTAAATTCTTATAAATATTTGGGGGTAACGATTACAGCTAAACTTTCTTGGAAGCTGCATGTCGAACAGATTATTTCCAAGTCTATGCAGATGCTTAGGTTTAGTCAACGCGTTCTAAGAAGGTGTCCCAGGGAGGTAAAATGTATAGCATATCAATCATTAGTACGTCCCCATCTAGAACACTGCAGCTCCGTGTGGAATCCCCACACTGAGGACTTAGCTCACTCTATAGAAATGGTCCAACGCAGGGCTGCTAGGTTTGTTTGTGGTAAATATGGATATGCCGACAGTGTAACTAAAATGCTTTCAGAGCTCGGTTGGGATAGTTTACTTGCAAGACGTTCAGATTTTAATCTTAATATCTTTAATCGAATGCTAGAAGGCTCTTGCCCTAAACCTACTTCAAGTAAACTTTGCAGGGCATTATATTTGGGTAGGGGTGACCACTCAAACAAAGTTGGAGAGATTTTTGCACGAACAGATTCTTATTACTGGTCATTTGTCCCGAGGGCGATTCGACAATGGAACTCGCTTGCTGGGGATTTTGTGCAGGAAAAACGTATTTTATGGGAGTCATAATTTTGTTTTGTTTTGACAATGCATATATTTGCAGCATTAAAAATATTGAAATTGTTGTTGGGTTTATATCATTAGGGTTTTATATTTTCTGGTTTTGACAATGCATTTTCTATGCTGCACTTGGACTCTTGTCCCTCTGCCATAGGCCTTTATGGCTGCTTGCAGAGTAGTTTTTCAAATTCAAATTCAAATTCTATTAAAAGCTTATTTTGAAAAATATCAACAAGAAAATTTCCTTAAGTGATTGAGTTACCCATCTAGTTTCTAAAACACTTTCTAGTTTCTCTTAATTTTGCTCCTGAAAAAAAGATTGAGCAAAGTTCGAAAATGAGCTGTTCATGAAACTCCTGATCCACATAAAGCTGAAAAAACACAAACAAAACAGAAAATTATTGTCAAGACAAATTGGTGACAATTCTAAAACACATCTGCCACTTTTGTGTTTGTTTGCAGTTTCACAAACTATTCCATGCCCCCATCCCCCCCCCCCCCCGGAAAGTCTGTAAACCTCAAAAGGTTTGTGTTTTGTCCTGGTACTACATAACATTTTGTCAAAAACAACAGAACAGGTAGCGAAGTTTACTATGTTTTAGTGGGGCAGCTATAGAAATAAAGACAAAACCCAATTTGTGTTGTGTCACAAATTTGTTGTGGTTTTGTCTAAAGTACCGCTGACAGTTGTTTCAAGTTTATTATGTTTTGAAAATCTACCTTTTTCTGGCATTTTTGTCTCGAACTCATGTTGCACGTTTTCAGCTTCATGTGGGTCAGGCTACAAACTGCTCTGATAATCTTAACTATTCTACAACCACTTACATAATCATAACTATTTTGTAAACAAAACATTCCTCATAATCTCAAAATATAAATATAAAAATGTATAGTTACTGAAGAGTTACGGTTATTAAACGGTTAGAATTATTGAACAGATAAGGTTTTTGAATGATTATGGTTATTGAATTGAACAGTTTACGGCAAACCCGTTCAAAAACCTTAAGCATTCAGTAATCTTATCTGTGCAATAATCATAAGTTTAAAATAACAATAATTGTTCCTATAAACATAACTGTGTATCAACAATTACTACTTTCGTAACTATAACCATTACATAAAGCTAACTAATTGAAAACAACAACAAAGAAATACTCTATTACACACTTCCGATTAACCAATGTATCAAAACCATGCAGGTCTCTGGCACAAGCACATAAACATCACTGAAAAGTTTACTTAAAAATGCAACAAGTAAAATATACAAATATAAAAACAAACCAGGTTCCTTGAACACATAGCAAGACATGTTTTCAACTTTGTTATCAAAAACAACAGATTCCTCCTTGTCTTCAAATTTGTCATCAACAGTAAAACCTTCATTCATGTCTTCGAATTTGTCATCAAAAGCAACATCTTCATTCATGTCATCAACTTTGTCATCAAAAGCAAGATCTTCGTCCATGTCATTGAAATCAAGATTTTCAAACAATGGATCAAATTCAAATTCAATGTCCTGGTTTTTGTTGCTGGTAGCTTCTTCCTGACAACAGAACACAAGCACGTAAGAAATAATAGCATGAAAATTAAAATCCACTTGACCATCTTTAACGTTTGAGGTTTAAAACATAATGAAGGTAATTCAGTGCTTTCGTTTCCTACCAACAAATTTACAGTCTGGTTGTCAGAACAGGTTGATCGACACGCCTGGTTGTCAGAAGAGGTTGATCGACACGTCTGGTTGTCAGCACAGGTTGATCGACACGTCTGGTTGTTAGAACAGGTTGATCGACACGTCTCATTGTTAGAACAGGCTGATCGACTGAAAACATTGCTTCCTTCAAACTTCAGTAAACTGTCTGTCCGAGTTTGTTCAAAAGAAAAAGATTGATTGCACTGTTTTGTGGTTTTAGGTACAATCGAAGTTTCAAGTTTTGGAATAAAAGTCATTTTCTCCAAATCTGCACGCTTATATGAAACTGTTGCTTTGATTCTTAAAAGTTTTTTCACGTAAAAAATATTTTCATTTGTATCAGAAAGTTCATTTTCTTCAGTGTTAAGAAGAAAAGATAATAATTCACAGACTTTCTCCATGACAGTATATTCAAGGCGTCTGCATAATAAAATATCACGTTTCCAATGAAATTCATTCGTCTAAAAAAAGAAAAAATACAAGAATTGAATGAAAAATATTCAGAACTGTGAAAGCAAAACTCATTACGAGGCTATATCACTAAATTACTTCAAGAAATCTCCGCAAAGAGTGCTAGTATCGTTTTTCTAATGAGTCCATAGACCCAATATTAAAGAAAAAACGGTAATTTTTAAAATAAACAGTCGTGGCAATATGTTTATTTTTCATATTTAAAGTTGTCCAAAATTAAGTTTTCAAGTGCAATGTGCGCCTTAAATATATGCTGATCGAGTGATAGAATGACAAAAAAAATTGGTAAGTGCGGTTATATTTTTAAAAACAATTTTTAATATCGCTAATTTCTAACTAACTCCATTGAGTATGTGCTTGTAAGCAAAAAAACATCCATTAAAATGCTAGTCAAAATACCTAAAAACAATTTTAAAAAACCACAATTAAACCACAGTGAAGCCAACACATTGGCGCATGTGCTGATTTTTTTTCTGGTTTTTTAAAATTATTTTTAGGTATTTTTACAAGCAATTTAGCATTTTAGCTTTCTTATTTGGCATACTCAATAGAATTTAACATAAGAGTTCGAAATTCGCGATTTTGAAATAGTTTTTAAAAATATAACCGCACTTACAAATTTTTTGTCATTCTATCACTCGATCAGAGTATATTTAAGGTGCACATTGCCAGCGCCTATCGGGAAGGGGCAAGAGTGGCGGCTCTCCTGGGCCTTACAATTTTAGGGGCCTCAATTTATAACTCAATATAATCCAACATGCACTGCACGACTGCACGCGTTCATTAATTTCTACTGTGTTCTGGGAAAAACAGTAAGTAAATGCACATGTTTACATAGTATGCCACCAGACAAACTTATATTAGGCGTTACCTCTTTGAAACCGAATTTTTCAACATATGATTTTACACACAGTACAAGTTCTGTGCAGGTTTCCGCGTCCTTCATGTGCTTAATCCGCTACAGACTGTATTGTTAAAAACAACATTGTTGTTCTGTGAAGTTCACTCATAAATTGTTTTTGTGAGTTATCTACATTTTATAAAGTATTTTTATTTTTATTTTATTATTATTTATATTTATACATATTTTATTTTAATTTTATTAATTGATAAACTATAATAGGATATTTAAGATGAAGAGACATTTTGAAAGTGACGCTAGCAAGAGGCACAAGAAAGAAATGACGAAATCTGCTATATTACTTGCCCCGGGCCTCGCATTTTCTCCGAAAAGTCCCTGCACATTGCATTTTGAAAATTAATATTTCACAACTTTAAATATGAAAAATAAAAATATTGCTGCGACTGTGTATTTTAAAAAATTCACATTTTATCTTTAACATCGGGTATATGGGCTCAATAGAAAACGATGCTAGCGCTCTTTTCAGAGATTTTTCGAAGTAATTTAGTGATGTAGCCTCTTAAAGACAAACACAGAAGAACTTACAATTTTATCTGGTATAATCCTCCACACTTCATTTTCATTCATGTTTGCAATGAACTTCTCTAACTGAGGGTTGGTGGGACATTCTACTTTTCTTTCTTGATCCTTCAAACCTATGACTGGTGATAAACTGTATGTGGTTTCCTCAGCCTCCTCGGCTTCCCACGCCAACAGATCTGGACTCATAGCTGCGTCCCTGTCACCTGGTTTATCCAACAACGGCTTAAAATAAAAATAAACTTTTAAATTAACAAATACGCTCGAAGTTAATTAATGACTACTCACTAAACATAAATTGTTTCCGGTATCTATTAAACATTCTGAAAACAATCAAAATTATTATTAATCCATTATATTGTTTTTAAAGTAGAACAGTTTGGTCAGTAGAAATTTATGAGATGCAATATATATGAGGTTCCATGAACATTCACTAGATGGTGAAGATCATAATCACCCTACAGTTCATACTCACCAAAAGACCCTCATGTAATTCAAGAATTGTTTAAAATTCACATAAATCGATACAAATCAATAAAAACAAATAATGATTCAAATCAATTACGAATATAGCTAAGTTCGCAAACATTAATACAGTCGGACACCGCACATGCGGCAGATTAAAGAGCAGACCCCCTGCCAAAAGGCATATCTTTACCCTTTTTTCACTCTCAATAAGATGTAATATTATATAACTATACAATTTGTAATAACTTTGAAAAATTTCTTTAAATACAAATAGGCCCGGAGCGCACAAAAGCTGTGAACAGACTGAATCAGCGACAAGAAAATGGCGCCAGACGTACTTCTTTGACTCAGATGTTGAGAGCATTGGGTTAAAAAAAACGTCGAAAGATCAGAACACAGGCCAATCCCAATGAACATGGATACAATTGGCAAGTGCCGTATTAGCAGATCGCAAAAAAGTGGGGGCCTTACAGTAAGTCCTTTTATTTTCCCCGTATTTTATGTATTTTTCATAAAATAAAGTTGTATGCAGACTGGATAAAAATAAAGATTTAAAAAAAATTAAAAAAATGCAAACATCACAAATTCTTCAGGCAATTAAATCACATGTCAAGCACATTATTATAAGAAATTCACTTCAACAAAAAGAAAGAAATGTGAAACAAATATTTTAAAATAGTATTAAAATTACAGTATTTTAATGAGTCATTTTTTTTTATTAAATCATGATTGAAATCATTAATTTAAATAAGCTTCATTTAAATAAATCCACCCTGGTTGTGTTGAATGTGATGAAAGAACACGTGTATATTAAAACCAAGAATACTAGAAACTGCCTTAAGATAAGATCCTTGATAATATCCTTGCTAAAAACTTCAGTAAAACCATTTGTTTCTTTACTCTGAATTCCTGCGGGAGGGAGGGGGGGCTTAGTAAACATCATACAAACCAAAAGAATCTCGGCTGCTTTCCTTCCAACTGTCATTTGAATCATTTATTACGATGACGGTATTGTCTTTGTCCGACGATTCCTGGAAATCCGTAAATGTTGTGAAGTCCTCGTCGTCTTAAATTAAAGAACAAAAAGTTAAATATCACAAGTTGGTGAGTCGTAAAACAGGTATCGGTTACCACTTTCCCATTCTCCTGCAGTTATATCACTAATGCAGGCCTCCCTAAAACAAAATTCATTTTTATTGGTTTATTCATTGATTGCTAATTGCAAAGAAAATGTAAAACTATTTTTCTTACTTTCTCGACGACACAGGTAAAAAATCACTACTGCTTTGTGGTAACTTTTTATTAATACTTTTACTGAAGCAGTAACTCTTTATGTTCATCTGTTTCTTTTCTGAAACTTGCTTCTGATAACGAAATGGAAACAAAGACGTTTTGACCCCCGAAGACGGCGTGCTCGTACTTTCTTTATCGTTTTGCCTATTTCCACCTTTTTTAGATAGACTCAACATTTTCCGCTTTGTCGAGGACATGTTGCGCTTAACTAAAAAGGAGAAGAAGAAAATCACGTATTACTATTTACATTGTTTTGTAAATTTGGCGTGAAATGATAACTGAGATTATTTCGGACAGGAACTTAGCCTCACTGTACGTACCAGCTTCTATAGCTCTTTAGCTTTAAGACGGAACGTACGTGCATAATACCTCCGCAGCCTAAACCAACGACCACGTTAAAAAGTTGTGTATTCTTGCCAGCCACGTACTGGTTACAAAATTCCATACCGGCCATATCCAGCATTGGGCGAAGCGCGCCAAAAAAATTAGCCAAATTTTTTTCAATATAGCACTATACATGTCAGCTGTACCCAGCCGATGTTTGCCGATTTACTGATAATCGGCAAAAATCGGTTCGGCGAACAAATGTTAACCGATTTTCGATCATTAACGCACTCAACAATTTGGTCCCGGTTTGCTCTAATCTTACTTGGTCTGAGCAGCTTTGGAGAGAGGGATGTTCCCCCAGCTCGTATACCTGTGTGTACAGCCTTAGACCACAACACAATGTGTTATGATGTGTGTGACCACTTGTGTTGTGGTCTAAGGTACAGCCTACACTTTCTGTACCAAAAATCCGCTGTGAAACAACTCCAGCAGTGAAAATCGGTAAAAAAAAAAAAGGTGTGATCGGTAAAGAATTATTTCTTATACACGATGCTTGTAACAACCTGTATATATATAAACAAAGGAACACCTAATTGAAATAACTTACAAATATTTCGTTGAAAAACCCTCATCACAATATAATCTTAGACCATTGCCAAAACCGGCGATAAACGGACATTGTCGACTCACCATCAGACTTTGACTATAACATTTTTAAATAGACCTAAAAAATGCCTTTCAGACTTACCTAACGAGGGCTATAACAAATGAAATAAAACTGAAGACTGTGAGTTTCATGAAAATCAATCTCCGCTTAAAGATAAGACACAACAGAAAAAAGATAAATCATTTTAGTCTTTTTTAGATCCTTTCTCAACAAACTCCCGCCAAACCAATGTTACAAATTAACAAAGTAATTTCCACCACAGAATAGAAAATACACAAAAATGAAACCCTCTGTCGGTGACTTTGATGTTTTGTTGACAGGAAGTCGGCCATTTAAGCTTATTTTTAACCGGTTACTTTTTACCGGTGTACATTAGTACAGAGGGTTGACAAAGTTCCAGGCCAATTTAAAACAAAAATATATGATCCACAAAAAACTAAGTGAGCCAGGAGCGCTCCTGGACTGATCGTTTCACCCTCCCCTACTAGCCTGAAGTTCGTCCCTGAACTTCACCCAGGTAAGCAGCCGCATTAAGTCAAAAATAAAACAAAACCCTCTTTGACAAGATTGCACTTACATAAAAAGAAATACCAATAGAATTTACGCAATATTTGTAACGATTCAAAAATTATAAAAATATCACAGATTCTTCATTATTATCAATTAATCACAGTTGATTTTAACCCTGCAATCCGTTAGACCCCCTAAATCAACAACCCCCAATTAAACTCTTAATTCACGTTCGACTAGAACGTACCCAATAGCAAAGATAACGACATTAGAAAGATAAATACGTAAATAAAAAATGTATTAACGAAAACTAATTTGACAATTAAAATTAAATTTCCCTCCTAAAAACCCCACTAAAATAAACATAAAGTTAAAAGAAAACCCCTTTCCCTTTTAAATTTTTACTAACAAGAACAGTTAAAACCTTTTTAACTCCCCCAAAACAAAATAAAAATCCAAAATTTTAATTTTTTTCCCTTGATCCTCTGGTTTCTCGGCATGGATTGGAACTGGTCCGCGCTGATCCTTTTTTCGTTCCTGGTCCTCCGTATAGTGGTCCGGCTCCAAGTTACCCTGCTGATCCCTGGCTCCGCCTCCATTGAAAGGATGTTGAGGTCCTCCAGCATCCTTAGGGGGATGACCTGTGACCGTGGGATTGCTCCCAAAACGATGGACTCCATGAAATCCAGTTGTTGTGTTGCGAGATGCGCGTTTCCGTCCTGCTCCTTCAGTCGATGATGGACCATGTTGCGGTGTCCTCGGCTACTGGGGATCAGGGTCGCTACCATCGAAGAGATGACTACTTCCAGGATGTTGCTTGTGGACTTGTCCCAGGGCTGCGGGTAGATGAGTTGAAGCATTCCTGGCTCGGCGTTGTTATGGAGGACAACGACGGGCCAATGATCTAAAACTTGAATTATTACGGCAGTCCAGGGCCGGTCCAATCGCGGACGGAGTCGATTCTCTTTAATACCATCGTCACTGTGGAAGAAAACTAGATATCTGAAGACATTTCTTCCCCAGCGACGCCCAAAAGATATTAAACCGTTCCTGAGTAGCCGAAATTGCTGTCGGTTGGACAGCTTTCCATCCGACATGTCCAGTCGGTCCTTCGGCCATTGTTGAGGAGGTGGTGGTGGAGAGATCTTCGGGATCGCTCCCATAGGTGGCCCAGGCGCTGGTCTGCTTGGATGCCCGTGTTCCCCGGCGAAGATCTGGTCCAAGCGTTCCCTCCTCCTCTCCATAGCACCTTGTCCCTTCCTGGCCTGTCCATGTATGTGAGGATGAAGAAATGACTGGATTTTGGCCGTTTCAAACCTCCTGGCTTGGTCCCTTGACTCTGTCCTTTGGTTCGGCTGAGACTGACTCCTGGTGACATTTCCCTGGCGTCTCGGGTCCCTGGGCCTCTCAGCAACGAATTTTTCGCTGGTTGGCCGAGCGGGATTGCTCACCGCTGGTGGATGAGCCTCTCTCCTCGGATCTACGACTTTCGAAGCAATGGAGACCCTCTCCATCGCCTTCGGCAAAATTAAAGGTTGTTAGGACGATGAACATATCCTTTTACAATGGGTTGGTGCACCGTGACCCAGCTGTTAGAAGGTGAGATATCTCTGTAGGCTTGCTTCTTCGGGAGAACTGTTCCGTCCTCTGGCACCTTGATTGGGGACCGTCCCCTTGCCACCAACTCCCGATTCTGCCCATCGATCCATGCTTGCATCGCCTTTTTGTCCACGTTCTTCTCGCCTTTTGTCCTGCCGCTCCTACGAGAGACCCCTAGCTCTGCTGGCAGACACCCATCAAGTAAACTCCCAGGTGGAGTATCCAGTTCCTTCGGAGGCCTCGGAAATTGTAGTGTTGGGTCCCTTGCGGGCCCTTCGTAAACGATCTCAGGTTACGGGTTGCCACTCCTACGACATTCAGGAGGGGAATGCATCAAAGGAACAAAATTAACTGGTTCACCCTCTGGCGTCTTCCTTTTCTTCGTTTTCGAAGATCCCGAAGTGGTTTCCTTTACAGGAGGTGAAGGCACGGCATTGCTGCCAGAAGAATTCCTGCAGCGATGGTATTGTCGTCCTTTCCAAATAGAAGCTTTAACCAGTCCGGCGTCATTTCGCTGGTTTCTAGCAATATCTCCAATTTGGATGCCTCCTCACTTCCAGATACTCCTTTATCCATTGATGCAGCCTACCTCTGTCCGATTCTTTGGTTTTTGGTCGTTGACACTTTTTCTTTTCCAAATAAACTCGAAACGAGACTATTCTTTGCAAAATTCGAATTTAAAGTGGCATCCAAAATGGCAGTTGGCTTCTCCTGTGATCCTGTGGGGCTTGCAATCCAATTTCTGGCCGGAAGTGGGAGGAGCTCTTATCTAAAAAGTCTTTTTCGCCTTTTTCTCCCACCAGGCGGCACTCTGTGTAGCGGCAAATTTGAATTTTGGCCTTTCCTTTACACAATTTGGACATTATATCATCGTTTGATGGATTTTTAACTCCAAACTGTTCTCTTTTAGGAGTCGATTGAGTTTTATCATTCTCAATCGACATTCCTACCCATATTTGCACACGGGGGGCAGTAGATGTCTCTCCCATAGAGATATTTTCGGCCTCCCTGCGTCTTTTCCAATCATTTCTTTTTGGACACCCTGTCCTTAGTTTCCTTTTGTTTTTGATGATCACCCTGATCATCTTTAGTGCCACCCTGACACTCTTCGTTTTTCACATCTTCCCTATAAAGATAATATTTTCCTTTTTCAGGAGCAGCTACTCCTATCTTCACTGCAACCTGTTTTCCATCGGACTGCACCATGACATCCACCTTAGATGCTTCGATGAGCCCACTTTGCAGTGGCACCGTTGATTGGTATCCCCCATAGATACTACAACTTCCGAGACCAGTTGCAAAGTTCCTATTTTGTTCCTGTACAGGAGCAGTTACTTCCTTTTTCACTAACTCCTGTTCTTTTGCAGGAGCAGTTACTTTCTTTTTCACTGACTCCTGTTCCCTGAAGGGCTTAGTTTTGACATTTCCCTTTAATGTCTCGACGGCCCCACTTTGCAGTGGTTTCTTGAGTTGACCTCCCTATGGATGATACGACTTTTGATTCCAACTGCAATCTCCTTTTCCAATGTCAAGACAATGTCAGACTTCTTGTCGCGCTACAGCTTGGCTTCCCTTTTGTTTCTTTGCAGCCGCCATATGTCGGTCATTTTGGCACAGGTTTGTGGGTTCCCCTATAGATCTCTCCTGCCGAACCTTGATGCACATAACGCGTGGTTGCTCGGAGACTTCCTTTTATTGCCGAGTTGCAGCTTGGACTCCCTGATGACTCTCCAAGTTGACTTCAATTTTTCCATTATTCTTTTCCTTAATCATTTCGGTTTCGGGGGTCACTACATTGGGGCTGAGTGGCACCCTTAGAAGTTCAAAACCTCTTTGGTCAAATTTTCCTCATGAAAATAGTGCGTCACTCCATTGACGTCGACAGGCACCATTCTCATACCATTCGGCAGGACGTGAGTTTCGTAAACTTCGACAGAATTCGAAAATTCCGTTGCCGTCGTTGCCAACGGTTCATCGACTCTGTTTACAGGTGTTGGTGTAGCCGCACCAACGCTACTTCCTTGTTCCGGTTTTGGTCTTGCAGGATTTGGGCAGTCACGTTTATTCCAAGGAGTTCTCTGTCTGTTTTGATGTTCCTTGTTGGTTTGTTTGGTCCTTTGCTGTCAGCCATTTCAGGCGGGTTTGACGTCCTGTCTTGTCCGCTTGAAGTTTTAGGTTGACTGCTGTTTTACTTGACTCGACTGGCTTGCGCCCGTTTTGGTTGTAGTCCCAGCCGATGTCTTGTAAATCAATTCCTTTTCATCAATGAGTTCACATTCACTTTGAGTGGTGAAGTGAATGAACTCGTCATACCGATCCTTTGGCGCCCCATACAGATGTCTTCGAAGTGCTAGTAGCAGACCCTTTCGGAGCGTAGCTATCAGCAAAGATTCATCATCCTTCGGGTGAATCCTCCGATACATTTCTCCATACTTCTCAGCATAGACCCTGAAAGTTTCGTGGTCTTGCTAACGTCTCTCAATCAATTTGGTCTGGTATTAGAAATTCGGCGATGATTCCCTCCTTCATAATCGACCAGGTGATTTCTTGTCCCTCATAAGCAGAGCGGAAGTGTGCAAGCCATTTGATTGCACGCTTCTTTAAGAGCCCTGTGAAGTGTCTGCATCGCTGCAGGGAAGTCCAATCATGTGCGGTAGCGATGTCTTTGAATTCTTCCACATAGAGGAGGATGTTCTCGTCGCCTTCGTATTTCGGGAATCTCTGTAGAGGATGTAGAGAATTCCTCTCAGAGTATGGCGTAAGTCCCAGGTCCGGTGTCCATTTGGTAGATTCATCCGGACCGGGCTTTCGCCAGGGTTTGATCGATTCCAATTCCATGTTGATCGAGCCCTCTCTTCTCTCGCTTCATTCGTTGCCCAAAATTTGACGAACCAATTCATCCTGTTTTTCCTTAGACAGTTTACCAATGATGTCGGCAATGGCGGCATGTTCTGGCGTCTTGCTCCCATCATTGGACTGCACCTCAGGCTTGACAGCAACAGGAGTCAGTGGGAGTACTTCGGTTTCCTCCTTGGCCTCCTCCAGTTGAGTATATTGCCTCTTTACGATCTTCTTCAACGCAGCAGTTTTTTTTTTGACGTCTTTCCTCCCTCAGTCTCTCGAGGTCCCTCAGATCTTTGAGTAGCTTCTGAAGACTGGTCATTTCTGACATCGATGATTCTCTGCTGCGTGTTTTGCAACACGATTTTCGTAGCTTACGGAGTAAGAAGTTAGTTCAACTACCCGGCGCCTCCACCAAATTTGTAACGAACCACCTTGTGGTGGATAAAATATACCAAAAAGCGGTTGGCTAAGCCGCTTATTTTATGCTGGTTCGGGAGGAAGGGAACAAATTAATCCCTTTCCAATTCCTTGTTGAACTTTTACAGAAAAAATGGATCTTTTAGCTGTCTGCTACTCCTCGGGCTTTCACCCGTTAAAAGCCGGTTGATCGTGCTGTCCCTTAAAGTCTCATCTAAACGTGGTGATCCGGGTTTTCACCCGGATTGGCAATTTGAGATGCGCCATCATCTCAAATTGCCAATCCGGGTGAAAACCCGGATGGCAATGTTAGAACTTTCGTTCTCTCCAATAAGTATAAAAAAATAAGTCTTGGCAATTTTAAAGCATAAGTTCATTTTATTTACAATCTTTTCTATTCAGGTCTATCCCAAATTGGGCATAGGTTCTATGTACAGAATGCTTTTCAATGATTGCTTTTCAGTCTTCAAAAAGACTGTTCTCTCTGAACAAACTTGAGCATAGATTCATTGTCTCAAGAGTGCTTGAATTACATAAAAATACATGGCCTTTTATACCCAAAAAGAGGATACAGAGAACATTTTCTCAGTATTCTCTGATTGGGCATAATCGAAATCAAAAACCAAACCGGCCAATCAATGTGATTGACCAGTGGTCAACAAAATATAGAAAAATGACTCATTCTAATTAAAGACCAATATTGTAAGAAAAATACAACCCCATTGACTTAATGCTACTGCTTATCAGTATGACCTTTTGTATTAAGGGGTGGGACTGGGAGAGAAAGAGACCCAAGACCCAAAAAGGTGACCCAAGGCAGGATATTGGCGTTGTCAGCTGAGAGAACTAGGTCAATCCTCTGTACATTAGTATAGAGGGTTGACAAAGTTCCAGGCCAATTTAAAACAAAAATAAACGATCCACAAAAACTAAGTGAGCCAGGAGCGCTCCTGGACTGATCGTTTCAATATATATATATGTAAAAAATATTTTATATATCTCACGAATGAATTCTATCTCACGAATGAATTCTATCTCACAAATGAATTCTATCTCACAAATGAATTCTATCTCACGAATGAATTCCATCTCACGAATGAATTCTATCTCACGAATGAATTCTGTGACACCCTGTATTCCACCTTCATGTTTCTCCCCTAGCCTGGGGGTCTCTGGGGATGTAAGGGGTGGATTTCCGTCCTTTCCTTCCCTCTTGGAGACCCCAAAGCTACAGAACACATTCTGGTTCCGGTATTGGCGGATGGATACCCGTCGATGCATGGTCCCTAGGGCATGGGTACACCCAGAAAGGTGTACACAGGCTCTAGGTATAAAATACCATGTTTCGATAGATTCTGGGTCCATTCTCTGATTATCGAAAATATGAAACTACTCATATAATGGTCCAGTGGCGAAAGCACGCCACACGCGTAACTATTCTCTGCTTTATTATGGTTTAATGGTTGAACATAATAATCCGTCTCGCCTGTCTTAAACATTCTTTCCTTAGCAGCTATGAATCCAGGAATATCTGAGAGAACGACCTCGGCACCAGCAGTACTCAGGTAATATATCCTAAACTCTTCCAGCGAAAAGCGGTATCCGCTCTAGCTAAAGGAGTCTATCACCTGAGCCCCGTAACAAGAGCTCTACATTGTTACAATTCTATCTCACGAATGAATTCTATCTATAGGCATCCCGTGATATCGCCTGTTTGCAGAAGGAGGTTGCTAAGTTGAAGGAATTGTTCCTTCGGCATTGCAATGCTCACCCTACAGTGACACACGAGATTGCATGCCAGACGAGTGATCTTGTGCCTGGCATTTCATTCAACGTATCTATAGGGACTGACTTGGTAGTTAAGAATCAGGCAGCCCAGACAGAAGACGGATGGATGGTGGTCAAAGGCAAAGGATCTCGGCCACAGAGAAAAAGCTTTGCCAGTGTTGTGGCTAATGGTAGTTCTGCTATCATGTGTGGTAACCAATTTGGTGTGCTGTCTGAGGTTAAGGATATTCCTGCCTCAACATCCACTAATTATAGCCTGCAAACTGGTAAGCCTATCGATGTGCACCTCACTGGTGACAGTATCGTTCAAGGTGTTAGGGTCGGCAAAACTAGGAAGTCAACTATGTGGTGCTATCCAGGCACACGTGTTGAGCAATTAACTACTCGAGTTAAGACAGGGCTGAACAAAGCTAGCCTTAACCATTTTGTAGTTGTGCATGCTGGCACTAATAATCTCAAGATGGATGCGCCAAAAGGGATAGCTGAGAGACTTAAACACTTTTCTAGAGAGGTAAAATGCATCAGACCTCGTGCAAGGATTGTGATTTCTACTGTCCTACCACGGTTTGAACATGATGCTAGGGGTTCTTTTATTCAAGCCCTGCAGTTCAGGAGATTTCACAAGAGTTATTTCTTCTCTGTCGTAGTGCTGGATATTTATTTATGGATGCTTCACGGGAGCTTCTTAAAGCACCTGATAAGTATTATCTGCGTGGTGGCCTTCACTTGGCTGCAGCTGGTAAGGATGTCTTGAGCTCTATTCTCTGGAAATCTGTTTGTAGTCAAGTCCAGGGAAACTTCTAATTACTAAATGCCCTAATTCTAGGAAGAAATCAAATCTAGTTACTGTACACAAAATAGTTATCCAAAAAGAAACCCAATTTTCTAACAAGAAAATTTCTTCTAAGACAGTTTCTCTGAAAAACAAGAAAAACAAGCCTATAAATAAATCCTTAAAAATGTTAATAATCAATTGCGGAAGTATAAAAAATAAAGTAATTCAGTTGAGAGAAGCCATAGAAAGCTACAATCCCGACATTATCTTCGGTAGTGAATCATTGCTAACTGAAGATGTCTCATCCGCTGAAGTTTCCCCCAACAGTTTAACATATTCCGAAAAAATTGTAACTTAACCAAAGGTGGAGGTGTATTTCTTGCTATCAATAAAAACCTAACATCAAAAAGAGAACTCCATTATGAAGGTCATTGTGAGGCAGTTTGTCGTAGCATCTCACTTCATAATGGAAGAACAATTTTCTTATTTTCATTCTATGGCCTACTTTCAAATGACGAGGAGGAATTATTCCAATTTAGAAAATGTTTAGATTCCTTATTTTCTACCCACAAACAGGCATCAGTTCTCATTGGTGGAGATTTTAAACTTCCTGGAATAAATTGGAAAAATTATACTGTTGATTCCCAGTGCCCTAGCAATAAATTAATAGATATACTGCTTGACGGTGTATGCACATATTCCCTGGATCAACTAGTGCAAACTCCTACACACTGCACCAATACAACAGCTAATATTCTAGATCTAGTTTTTACGAACACCCCAGAAAATGTCAAATCAATTGAAATTGCTGATGGCATAAGCGATCACAAAATGATTTACTTAGAATTTGTCACCCAATTTGAAAAACTCCAATCAGCTCCCCGAAAAGTCCTTCAGTACAATAAAGCTGATTGGACTAATTTTAATCTTTTTGTAACAAATAAACTGAACAATAAAAGTGGACTATCAAAAGACGTAAACCAACAGTGGTCACTGTTTGTTAATCTCATTTTTGATGGCATAAATAAACTCACCCCATGCAAAAATGTAAAATCAAGCATGGAACCAATTTGGTACACCACTGAGATACGCCGCGCTCTTTGTAAACAACGCAAATTTAGATCGAAAATGAAGATGAACATGGATGACACTATTAAATTGCAATTTAATTCCCAGCAACATCTTGTGAAAAATTTGCTTAAAAAGGAACACTTGAACTTTACTAATAATTTCTTAGGGGTATCATTTCATAAAAATCCCAAGTTGTTCTGGAAATAAGTAAAATCTCAACAAAATTCCAAATAATATAATTTCCATTATAACACCACTTGTTGATGTACAAACAAGTACAAGTACAGAGGGTTGACAAAGTTCCAGGCCACTCTAAAAATAAACAAATGATCCAAAAAAAACTAAGCGAGCCAGGATCGCTCCTGGACGTATCGTTTCAATATATAAAAGAAACAGAAGCAGACCCAACACACTACCCTGAGGAACCCCTAATGTAACCCCTATCCAGTCAGATTCAGACCCACCTGCAACAACCCTTTGTTTCCTATCACTCAAAAAAGAATGCACCCATTTATACATCTGTTCACCCAATCCATACCCACTAATTTTTGTCATTAGTTTTGAGTGAGAAACTGTGTCAAATGCCTTGCAGAGATCAAGAAAAACCAAATCTATCTGACTGCCTTTGTCTAACATTTTCTGAAGGTCATCAACTAAAAGAATAAGCTGGGTTTCACATGAACGCCCCCTAAGAAACCCATGCTGGTTATCACACAAAAGTTTGTTTTCCATAAGAAAATTCATTGAGGAGGAATATATAATATGTTCAAGGACCTTGCAAACTATCGAGGTTAAAGACACGGGTCTGTAATTAGTTACCTCTCTGGTCGACCACACGATCAATACCGGTGGGCAACCTCCAGTGTGGGAGGGATTGTGTCGAACCGCTCCAGCGGCCAAGGCAGTCGAGAAAGAAGAGGTGGTGAAGATGTTGGATGCAGGGGTTATCCAACCTTCGTGTAGTCCCTACGCGAGCCCTATCTTGCTTGTTCACAAAAAGGATGGTGGCTTTCGTTTTTGTGTGGACTACCAGAAACTGAATGCATAGACGAAGCTGGATCAGTATCCGTTGCTTCGCATCGATGATGCGGTCGATTCATTGGCCAGTGCGAAGTTCTTCGCTACCTTGTACCTGGCTAGTGGTTACTGGCAGGTTCGGATGGCTGAGCCAGACATTGAGAAAACGTCATTCGTTTGCTCTCAAGGACTGTTTGAGTTCCGGAAAATGCCTTTCGGACTCTGTAATGCTCCAGCCACCATGCAGAGAGCGACACACCTCTTATTGGCAGGACGTAAGTGGGAGATTTGTTTGGTGTATCTGGACGATATTATCGTCTTTTGGAACACTTTTGAGTGAGTGCCCAGGGAGTTGCTCCGGACCCGAATCTCGTGAGAGCAGTCCAAAAGTTTGAAGTCCCAACGATGGTGACAGGCATCCGCAGTTTTTTCAGACTTGCCGGTTACTATTGGAGGTTCATCAAGGACTTCGCCAAGGTGGCAAGGCCTTTGCATGATCTGACGAAAAAAGATGCATCCTTCAAGTGGTCGGATCAGTGCAAACTAGCGTTTGTTCGGTTAAAGGCATTTTTAACCGAAGTGCCGGTACTCACCATGTACGATCCTTGTGGTGAGATAATGATCCATACCGATGCTAGTGGGTACGGCTTGGGACTCGTAGACTAACAGAAGTTGCCGGAGGACAGTGTCCCCCGGGTTCTGGCCTATGCAAGCCGCCTCATGAAAGAAGCGGAAAAACAGTATTCGGTCACCGAGCAGGAGTGCTTGGCGGTCATGTTTGCCGTGGGTAAATTCCGCCCTTACCTCTTTGACCGGGAGTTCGTGATCGTAACTGATCACCACGCTCTTTGCTATCTGCAGACAGCCAAGAACCTGCAAGGCAGGTTGGGGCGTTGGCAGATGCAGCTTCAAGAGTACCGGTGTAAGGTTCAGTACAGGAAGGGAACACTGCACGTGGATGCCGACGCTTTGAGTCGGTATCCTGTTCGTGATGTGGTGGACCTTTCCTTGCCTGAATTCGTCGAAGCTGATGTAGGTGAGGTGATTTACCATATCCGTTCCGAGGTGGATTGGGTCAATGAGCAAGAGGTTGATGGCTGGTGCTCCAAGGTGAAGAGTGAAATCTTCCGTGACCCCAACTCGAACCTCCGGTTCTAGTTGGTAGTGGCAGATGACTTGTTGTTTGCCATCAGGTCCATCCAGGATCGGTTGAGAACTGTGCTGGTAGTTCCGAAGTCATGCAGGGCTTTCTGCTTAAGGAAGCTACATGATGTTCCCGAAGCTGGTCACTTCGGGATGTTTAAGACCTACCAGAGACTGCGCTCACGCTTCTACTGAGTTGGTATGAAGCGGGACATGGCCCAATGTGTTAAGTCATGTTTGGTGTGTCAAAAATCGCGACAGTTCGCTCGAAGTCAGGGATTTCTCCAACCGATTGTGCCGGAGTACCCAGTTGATACCTGGAGAATGGACTTCGTTGGGCCGTTTCCTGCCTCCGTGGGTGGAGTCACCTATGTATTAATCTTGGTTGACTATTTCACCCGGTACGGTGTGGCAAGAGCAGTATGAAGGGCCATGGCTGCCTATGTTGTGAAATTCCTGAAGGACGAGATCCTTTCGGCATATGGCACGCCAAAAGCTCTCGTCTCAGATTGTGGGTCCCAGTTCTCTAGCAAAGTCCTGCTGAAGTTCCGGAAGCGCTATAACATAGCGCATCACTTCACGATGGTGTACCATCCGCAAGCTAATGGGCTTACGGAGCATACGAACAAGACCGTATTGAAAACAGTCAAGCGGTACTTTAATCCCCTCAAGGAACAGCGTGACTGGTTGGACAAATTACGCCCCACCGTGTGAGCTTATAACACAGCTGTCCAGGAGAGATTACGCAGGTCTCTCCGTATCAGTTCTTGTTTGGCCGTGAGCCTCGGATGGAGTTTGATAACTTCCTTCCGAACGGTCCAGTCCACGACTTGCCTGACCAGCAAGCTGTGGAAGAGCAGGCTTGTCAACATTTGACGGCTGCTCAAAGAAGGAAAAAAGAACGGTATGATGCTGGCCATGTGGAGCCTCCTCTGTATCAGCCTGGAGTTTAGGTGTGGATAAGAGATCAGCTTGGCTTATAAAGCTGAGAGGGGTACTGTGGTTGCGCAGTTTTCCGACCTAGTCTACGAGATAGAGTTCGTAGATGGGTATGGTCGGAAGGTGCATGACCGGTTTCATGTAGATAACCTGAAGCCGTACATACCCACCTGCACCGTGAGGGAGGAAGATGGACTTGGTGTTTCTGACACCTCCTCCGATGCAGGCAGCGATGCCATGGAGGCTTCGGCAGGGAGTAGAGTGACTCCGGCGCCAAAGCCACTGTCCGTTTTTTCGCAGGAGTCTACTGACTCCGAGGCAGATAACCCCCTCCTCCTCGGTATAATTTCCGTCCGCGGATACCGAGGGTGTTTGATGTGAGTGGGTTTGAGCCTCGAGCAGGAAGTCTCACGGTATGGGGTACCCTATGGGTGTCCCTACCGTGGTGGGAGAGAGCCGGCAGTCTGCTGTTGTGAGCAGACGGCTGGGAGAGAAGGCGGCCAGACATTGCGGTGTTTGGGACCCACCACGGTTTCGGTATAAACCAATTGCGGCCCGTCACCAGATGTCCGGTCAAAGGTCTGACAAAATTGGACCGAGGATGGAGAAATCCGTCTGCCAAAGCCTCCGTAAAACCTACCATTACCATCAATGTGAGGGAATTGACGGTGAATGTTTCTCCCCACCAGTTCCAGTCTTGGTGTAGGAAAATTCACCGTGTGACTGCCCCTAAAAAGGCAGACAACGGTGAAATCTCCATGGTGACCATGCATGAGGTGGCTGATCGTGTTTTAGCCGCTACTGCACGGCCATTAGCCGCTAAGAAAGTGAATTTGGTGGCTGGTCACCATATTGTTTGCAAGAAATACAAACAAAAGACACCGGCACCACGTGTGTTTAAGAAAACGCAAATTCACCTTCTAAGAGGCCAGTCAAAACTGGAAAAAGTAGACATCGATAAAAAAGTAAGTTCCTCTAAGAGAATTTACTTCTCTTGCCTGTTGGCAGTTCTTTTTTATTTGTTAACAATGTGTTTTACGGTCAATGACCGTATACACAAGTGGTGGGAGTGGTTTCGCCGCCATGACTGTTGTCATGGTAGCCAAACCACTTCGGAAAGCACTTTTCCGGCGGGTTCAGCCCATCCGAGCGCCGTTTCGCTTGGGAAGTTCCAAGTTCGACGGTGTTTGGATGGTAGAATCCCACCAGGGAGTGGTTTTCACCATTCGAAGGTGGTAAAACACGATTCTGACCGTGAATTGCCGACTTTGGACGGTGAAAACGGCATTTTGCATGGTCGAAGTCGGTGCAAAGCCCTTTCCGAGGGTAGGAACTCGGTGAAAGGGTGTTTTCACCGTCCGAAGGCGGTTAACCGTGGTTTTTACCGTGGTTTACTGACTTTGGATGGTGGAAACACGGGTTAGAGTCAGGGTCGGAGGGCTCCCCAACATCTGGCGGGCTGGAAACGATGACGCCACCGTGGAATCTGTTGATTCCCCGGCAGAAGAGGCCGTGGAAGGTCCGGGGTCTGCCCAGTTGACTCCGACCGGTGTCGGAGCCTTCTGGGGCAGATACCTGCAGTCTCCCACCAGGGAAATGGCTGCTACCACCGTTCAGTCGGTGGTGGCGGTAGTTCCTCCTGTTGGAGAGACTGCAGAAGTGGGTTCAGATGGTGGGAAAGCGGCTACCGGTGTGGTAACCGCTAGTACCCCAGAACCCGGGTCTCCGGCTGTTCGAGACCTCCTAGATTGGTCTAGGGTGGTGGAGGACAGCGAGGACTACTCCTTGGGAGCGTCCTTGGTCATCGACATGGAGATGGAGGTTGAGACCACTGTTGATTCGGTGGTTGACACCTCAAAGCAGTGACGGAGTCGCAACTCCTCTTCTGATGGGAGTAGTTCGACCTCCGTGGGTAAACTGTCGAGTACGGGATCCCACGGAGTTCTTCCTGCCAAACCAATGTCTTTGGAGGCCGTCGCTGAGTCCTTGGCCGAAGAAGAAGGCCGCTTGGATTGGCTCGATGAAGCTAGACGGGACATGGTCCAGGAAGGTGGCTTCCTGGTCGGGGACCGTCGATTCTTCATTGGGGAGATTCCCACCGTGCAGGTGAAGAAGGATGGCACAAAGAAGCGCAAGAAGAAGTCCGGAGCCACACGGATCACTGCTAAGGCCAAGGCTCTCGCAGAGAGAGAGGCTAAGCTCAAGGCTCAGGAGGAGGCGTTGAAGAAGTTCACGCCTGCTCTAGGGCTTCGAGCTGAAACTCTCGCCTGCCCTGACGGTTGTTCAGGGGCTGCCTGGCCAGAGAAGCCGGCTGCTGTGTCCGGTCTGCCCGAGGCAGTAGCTGGCAGCTCGGGCTGGCAGTCAGACAACCCGAAGAGGGACCGGCAAGTGGAGAAGAAGGCTGCTCAGCCTCCAGTACCCGCTCTCGGTAAAACTGGGAAATCTGCGAGTGGTGGTGGTGGCAAGGGACAAAAAAGGTCCCACCCTCACACCCCACCAGGTGCCGAAAGCAGAAGGCCAGGTCCTCAGGTCGAGGAAAGGCCTTCGAACCTCGGAAGCCTGAGAGCTTGGAAGGCAAGCTCAAACGGCTTCAAGCTCAGACAGCAAGCTTGCACTGACTGATCACACGTGCGGTCGGTGCAAGTGAGCGACAGGTGTTTGAGCACCGGGCAGCGGAGTTTTCTTTCCCGCAGGGGATACCCGCCCGGAGTCCGCTCAAAACAGGGGAACCTCCTGTCGGTCATGGTGTCCCGCCAATTGCGAGTGCCACGACCGTCGCTGGCCAGAAGCGAATCGCCAAGAGGGAGGCGATGCAGGCTTCCAGTGCACCAGCCTGTGGTGCGGAAGCCAAAGCTACTGGTGACAAGAGTCAGCCAACTCTTGTGCCGAAGGAGAAGCCTCTCCTTTGGGATGGTCGACGGAGATTTGTCTCTGGACAATCATCCTCGACTGTCACCACGGCTAAGGGTGCTTCTGCGAAGAAGAGTACTGCTCCGGCTGGAAAACCTTCAAAGAAGAAGTCCGAGAAAGCGAAGGGTGCTAACCACCTGCCTATGCCTGACCGGCCCAGTAAGTCGTCGGGGTCAGTTAAGTCTGACACGACGCGTGGTCAACCTTTCTCTCACGGGAAGAAAAAGAAAAAAAGGACCATAAAAAGTCCAGACGTGAGAGGAAGGGGAGTCCGACACCCTCCAGTAGTAGGCACCAGGGAGCCGAAACTGGAGGCATTGTGGCAGAGAAGGAGGAGTCCCAGCATGCTCAGGCAGGCACGCCGGCAGGGAGTCAGCCAATCCATACCATCCCGTTGAGGCGGCACAGATTGAATGTAGGTAGATGCGCGATGTTTTGGTCGGCACGCCTCCATCCTCCCCAAAGGTGGATGCGGTCTTGAGCCTGCGGGCTCAAGCGATGGGAACCCTACACCGTGTGACTTTGCCCTCACCTAAGGGCGAAGGAACCTCGGTGGTAGGAGTCAGTGTTCCCCCAAGACGTGATTCCGTGACCCCCAGTGGGGTACACCTTTCTCTCCGGTCCATAGCGGTGGAGTATTCGATAGTTTAGGACCAGAAACATCAACCTCTCCTAGGCCGGAAACCGAGAGTCGGCGTATTGGCGCATTGCCCCCGTATTCAGATGCACAGGTGTATCTGAATAACCAACTGGGTCTTTGGCAGGACCAGCCGGGAATGGAGGGTTGCCAATTCCACGGCTACTACCGTCTGGATGAGCCACTTCCAGAGCCATGGGTAGCAAAGCTACCGCCGTACAACATGCGCCATGCGGTGGCATATGGTTGTGGGGGTTTTCCGGTAGTAATGGTTGTGAACCTGGTCCAGCAAACGTTCACAATTCTGGATGTAGTGGGACTAGATGCCGGGATAGTTTGTCTAGCCCGGCGTGCAGCCCCATTCATCCAATGTTTGCTGGGATGCGACCTAGGAGGTATGGCAGGTCAGTTTATTACTGAGCCATTACCAGGGTTTGAGACCGAGCCCGCAGTCGCCCTGGTAGACCTCCTAACAAGTCGGTTGCTTCACACGCGTCCACAACTCCAGGATATTTTTTTCGAGGAATTCCGAGCCCTGGAGGAAAGCCGTCTTAGGGGGACGGTTTTCGATCCTGGTTTTGGGTGGCATAACACCCAGATGTGCCTTTGGTGGGCACGTTGGTGGACTGCGGAGTGGATGGGCTCCACTTTCGCGACACCACCAGGGTTGAGGAAACTCCACCGTCTTTTTACTGTCCTATTTCGGCCGGTACTCGTGTCGGCTTGCGGTGAAACACCAATTTCACCGCGAGCCGACACGAGTACCAGCCAAATTTCTCGGCGTGGCGGCGTGGTTTTTGTCCGTTTCCGTCGAGGGTGGCTCCTGGGAGCCGACTCGTTTCGAGGATCACTGTGGGAGAGGCGGCTATGGGTACAGTCCCGTTCCCATTGTGGAGCCAGTGACGGTAAGTTTTGATTGCGAGATTTACCGGGTATTGTAACAGTCCAGGCGAGATGTTACACCATGGCGTAGCGAAAAAGAAAGTAGCTACATCTGTTATGGGTTCGACTGCAGACGTTGCAGAGTTGCAGAGTTCGGTTGCAAAACCCGTGTTGTTCAACAACAATACAAGATGTTTGGACCAAGTTGACTGAGACAGTCACACCTCGTGAACTTCTAGTCCAATACCAAGATGAGCAGACGCCACCCAAAGTTCGTGTGAACTTTGGAGGTCGTGAGTTAGTGATGACTACCGACAGTGGCAATGAAGCTTCTGTCATAAGTGAATCGCTAGTCAAGGACATAAATTTGGTATTGGATCCGCTACCTTTCCCGCCAAATTTGACTGGTGCCGGAAGGAATCCATTAAATATCATGGGATAAGTCATCGTACCAATCCAAGTCACTGAGAAACTTGTCAGAGGAAAGTTGATTGTCATCAAAGGACGTGAGGCCTTGCTGGGGAACGACTATGGTAAAGATCTCAACCTTTGTTTAGACATGAACCAAAAGAAGGTCTATTTTGGAGAGGAACTGTTACTGGACACTCCAAAAACAACAAGAGTAACTCCTGAATAAAGGGCCAGCTAAGTTACGTCTGGTCCAGAATCTCATGTTGGATCCAAGAAGATTTACAACCTACAAGAAGGTAGTATTCAGTTCATCGACTCGTGCGAAAGCATGCTCCAGCAGAGAGGTATCAAAGTTTCTCCTGGGATCCTAGAAGGAAGAGGAACATCTATCCTCCGAATTCAAATTTTCAATCCATCTGGAGAGGTTATTCACCTCGGAGCCAGAGAGACGATCGCAGCGATCGAGGACGCCATTACAACTCTTGATGTGCCTGTGGGCCCCTCGATTTACAAAGTAGAAGCTCAAAGTGACCAAGTGACAGTGAAAGACTATGTCAAATTTCAAGACAGCCTGTATGTCAATCCAAATCGTCCAAGAGAAGAGGAAATGGCGATTCAGAAGCTTCTCGGAGAGTTAGCCCATCCAAAAGTCCGTACACATGTCCGGTGGTGATTGTCAAGAAAAAGAATGGGCAACATCGATTCTGCATTGATTGTCCCAAATCAAACCTGGCCAGTATCCGTTACCATGGATCAATGATGCTTTTGACTCCCTTTCTGGAGCCACGATTTTTGCAACCTTGGATTTGATATCAGGTTATTGGCAATTTCCAGTGGAAGAAAGAGATCGAGAAAAAACGGCTTTCGTATGCACCAATGGCCTCTACGAATTTAATAGAATGCCGTTTGGTTTGATGAATGCACCTGCAACAATGCAGTGTGCTCTTGATTTATTACTGGCAGGCCACAAATGGGAGGCCTGCCTGGTCTATTTGGATGACATTGTCATCTTTGCAATGGACTTCGAAAAATTCATGAAGAGATTGAAAGATATCTTGGTGCTCATCCGGAATGCCAATTTAAGTCTTCAACCAAGCAAGTGTTTTTTTGGAGGAGACAAGATCAATTACCTTGGTCACAAGATCAGTGCCCTTGGTATTCGACCTGATGAAGAAAAAGTGCAGACGATTCAAGGATTTCCTGCACTGAAAAACGTGACTGATGTCAGAAGCTTCCTTGGGATGACTGGCTACTACAACCGTTTCATCGAGAACTACTCAAAAATAGCCAGGCCAATGCAAGCCTTCGTCAAGAAGAACCTGGACTTCAAATGGACCGACGACTGTGAGGTCGCTTTTGATAGTCTGAAGAACGCTCTTTGCTCTGCTCTGATTCTGACTTTGTTTGATCCGGAGGCAGAAATTGCCTTGCACACCGATGCTTGTGATTACCAAATTGGTGTCATCATTTATCAGTATGCGAAAAATGAAAAGAAACTGGAAGTTTTAGGATACTATAGCCGCAAACTCCAGAGGGCAGAAGGGAACTACGGAATGACTGAAAAAGAATGTCTTGCAATCGTTTATGGCATAGAAAAATCCAGATCGTATGTTTTTAATCGAAAATTCAAAGTGTTTACCGATCATAAGGCCCTATGCTATTTAAAAACAGCACAGAATCTTGATGGCCGATTAGGTAAATGGCAGATGAAACTACAACCGTACGATTACGAGGTAGTTTACAAGAAAGGTAAAACGCACGTGGACGCCGACTGTGTCTTACGTTATGAAAGCAACGTTCCTGCAAATTGGAAGCAAAAGAATAGAAGCTCTCGAAGATCTTCACATCTTCACTGTCTACAACGATTTCCAGTGTCAACAGGAGCAATCACTTGATAAAGAACTTCTCATCAAAGAATCACTTCAAAGCGATCGACTGCATTCCTATCACAAGAAATTTGCAATAGTGGATGGTGTTTTGTACCATATCGAAGTACGAAGAAACCGTGCCAGTATTCACGTGTACTGTGCCCCGATAATTGAGAATTGGAATTTTTGAGATGCTCCACGATGTGCCTGAGGCCGGACATTTCGGATACACCAAAACAATGAAGAGAATCCAGAAGCAATTCTATTGGAAAACAATGAAAGCGGATGTCGCCGACTATGTGAGGTCTTGCCACATCTGTCAACGAACAAAACTGTCGCATGAAAAAATACCTGGGTTGTTACAACCAATCATTGTGGGAAATCCGACAGAGTGTTCGGGAATGGACTATGTTGGTCCTCTTCCAAAATCAGTTGGAGGAGTCCAACATATTCTGATTGAAGTGGACTACGCGACAAAGTAATGCATCGCCAAAGCAGTGGCAAGAGCAATTGCCTTCATCAAAGACAAAATTGTGAACGAGTTTGGAGTTTCTCAAAAGATCATCACTGATCAAGGACCACAATTCTTGAGTAACGAGACTCAGGCATTTCTCAAGTTTTATGCGATCCAACACCCCGCAACGACAGCCTATCATCCACAAGCTGATAGGTTGGCAGAAAGAATGAACCATACAGTAATAGAGGTGGTGAAATGTCACTTAGATATCTTTCAGCAGCAGGCTGACTGGAAAAAGAAATTGGGTGATGCGGTTATGGCCTACAATTTTGTATAACATAACTCAACAAAATTTTCACCATACCGATTGATGTTCGGGCACGAGCCCAGGACCACATTTGATAACATGATGCCACGTGCTCCCATCGTGCCACCGCCCATAACAGACAAAGCAGAGCAGTCCGATCCAGCCTTAGATGCTGCTAAAAAGAATATCGAAGCTGCACAGGAGGTGCAGAAGAGAAATTACGATGAGAAACATATTACGATGAGAAACATAGTACAATTCCGGATTACAAACCGGGTCAGAAGGTGTTAATCAGAGATCGTGTGCCAAAGCCAGGAATGGCTCAGAAATTAATCTGGCCATACAAAGAACCCTGCATTGTCACCAAGAAATTAACCGACTAAGTCTACGAGATCGAGTACGTTACTCGATCTGGTCTGACTATGAGAGACACCGTCAACATTCAGCAAATGAGACCCTATTTCGAGGCCAATGACTGGAGGGCTCTTCAAGCAAACTTACCTGACAACATGAAAGAGGCTGCCAGCGCCAAGGAAGAATCCGACACTGAGGAAGATGGTATCTACGAAGCAGACGACAACTTACCTGTTGAGAATACTCCAGAGGTCCATCGTGAAGAAGAAGTTATCCCCGATGCCAGCCAAGAACCTCATCGAGATACTTCTGGAAAAAAAAAAGAAGAAATTCCCAAGATACCACTGGAACCACTGAAAAGAAAACACAGGAGACCGAAGTAGACTGCTCCAAAAGAACCAGTTCAATTGGATTTCTGTGTGCAAACACGTGGTGTAGAGAGAACAAATTATGCAAATGCTAATTTGCCACCAAGATGGGCAAAATTTGGCATTAAAACGGCCAAGTTAGACCCAGAGAGTCAAAAAGAAGCACCAAACAATGCTGAAATTCAAATTCACCGCCTTGCACAGCACCGCCTGGTGGGAGAAATCGAGAGAAGAGAAAAATAAGAGAAACCAGAAGTAGTCAATAGCTCCACTTCTTCTGTCCCAGAAATTAGACTTGGCAACCCCACAAAACCACGTGGGGATGCCTCCGCCATTTTGGATGCCAGTTTCAAATTTACTTGTGCAAGAGAAGGATGCCAAAATGAAGTTTCGTGATTTCTCAAAGTGACAAGTTCTGAAAAACTTGAATTCAGGATGCCACGCTCATCTGAGGAAGAACCAAGCAGCAGCGATGCCATGGACCTATCAGTCTTTTCCAATGAGGACACTCTCATCCTTGAAGACAAATGGACACACCACCATTGCAAGAAAATCCTCAGGCAGCAATGCCCCGTCATCCCCGGAAAATAAGCAGGATTCGGACCCTTCCAAGAAACGGAAGAGCCCGATTCGGACTACAAGGATGCCAATAAAGACGATGCCATTTACAAGGAAAACCATCCTGGCAGCAATTCCGCGCTGTCAGCATCAAGACAGTGAGAAGACCCCAGCAAGGGGAAGGTTTTAGATGGTGAAAATGAATTGTACGACCTTATCATGTCGCAAGTAAATGCACCACCAACAACGAGACCTGGCAATCCCGAGCCGGAAGGCCCCATCAACCCACGTCAGAGCCAAGAGGCTGGAAGGGAACTATCGCTCGAGGACCATGAGATCATGATCTCTATGCCTGTCACTGCCAAAGACCTCCGCCAGGACCAGGAGACCTCGACACCTCGACCAGTAATGGCTGTTCCAGTCAAGGAGACGGAGACGTCATCATCGGCCCAGCAACAATCAAGCCCGGAACGAGTCCCAAGGCCCCAGATGTTGGCAACCATTGAGTCCTGAGACATCCGAGGCAGCAGAATCGTCGCCAGACCAGTAGCACGATTATTTTCGATGAGATTTCTAGTCCATTTGTCTAATCAGTTTGTTTTTCTAGAAATTTTGAAGTCTGTATTTTTGGCATTTCCAACCTGTGATTTGTATAATCCAATTTTATTGTTTAAAACATTTTTTACTTTTGAGATACCTGTGATACCCCTGGGTCTCTTTTAATTTAGATCTGGTGGGGAAATTTATTTTTGGGTTTGTTTTTTCTTGAGAAGTAGGGTACTTCCTGCTTAGTCGGGAGGAGTGAGACGTTTGGGCCTGCCGCTTCATTTTTCTTTAGCGCTTGTCAATTTGGGGCTTTCAAACTTTCAAGCTTTCACCCTGTATTGTGTTTAGCTTCAGGGCCACTCGGTACTTTTGATACCCAGTGGCCCAGATTCTATATTTGATATTTAATCTTGACCTTTTCGTTTCCCCCTTGTTTTTACTTCCACATGAGTTGACTTATTAATTTTTAATTGTTTTGTTTTCGTTTTCTTCTGTTATCACCTAAGCGTGATAACAGAGGATGAGTCAGGGATTTGGGCCAAAAAGCTAAATTAACCAATAGAAAGTTTGTGCCCTGAGAATCCGACTTATTGGTTCTCAGTGTATAAAAAGGGTTGTATTTTTCTATTCGAGAGAGATTGTAAAAAGACCGAACCTATGCCCAATTTTGACAAGGTTCATAGATTTATTTTTCCAAAAGTTACGATTTTTATGTGTTGTGTTCAACCAGTTCGCTTTTATTTTTATCTATTATACTGGAATAAAACTTCCAATTTTGCATTTAAATTAAACCAGTGGTGTTGTGTTATTCTTTGCATGTTGGATTATTTCAAAATGCACCTTTTCATCATCACATTGCAGCTCTTCACCCTTTTGGATACTTCAAGGCTGTAATCAGGTGCAAACCTGCAACACAAGAAAGTGAGTATATTTCACACTATTTTCAGGGCAGATTCATGGATGCAAGTCCTCAAGACTGTAAAAGTATTTAGCCAGACTAGTGAGGACACAAAATAGATGTTATATTGGTATAGTCCTCCCGGGCCAGTAGAATTAGTGACCTAGCCACTCACTACCAATACGAGTGCAAACTCGCTCATATTAACTTAAAACAGCAGATTCTACTAGTGGGAAAAGGTCCGTCACAATAGTTGGGATTTTTTATTGCGATACATTGTTGTGGGGCTGAATCGCAGCTGAATCTAGTGTTGCGATTCTGTCCCACAACATTGTTGAAATGTTGCGGGGCTGAATCGCAGCAGCTCAGATTCATGTTTTTTGAGTCACATCAAAATAGAAAACATTTCAATATTGTTGCGGTACATTTCATTGTGTGAACATCTCTTGTGAAACATGAACATAGACTCAAAGGGCTCAATTTGCTTTTAGTTATTAAGGAATCTTTAATAATTAATAGCAAACTGATCGATTCGAGTCTTTTTCAGTGGTCCCCGTCGTTTTTTTACGTCTAGTACTAGACGTAAAAAAGATGTGGACAACTGAAAATATTGTTAAACTAATTTGAGGACCTTCTGTATAAATTGTGTTTGTGGGCTATGGTCTTCTGACTACAAAGGTAAATAAAAAAAATGAAATTTAAAAATCCTACCCCATCTTCCTATTTCAGGGTGTCCAAAAGGCTTAAACCGAATGTACTGTCAGCTGAGAAGAGCTTGGGTGCCCACCACCGTTTCTGCTTTATTTGCCCTGCTATATAAATCACCGTGTAGGCCCATATTGTGTGACGACCCAGTTTTGCTCTCTTGGAGAGCAACATTAAATACCTGCTGTCATCTGCTAGGCACCTCTAATTGGTTGCCAGGCAGACGACAAAATGGCCAGCAAGGGTCACTGTCCTCCCCCAGGTGGAGCAGCCTGGGGGTGTATATAATGGCAGCGGCCATTTTATACTGGACAGTGGAAAGTCAACCCTTATGCTGTGTGGTTGTGAATTGTGTTCTCATCTTATTCAACAGGTGGCCAAGATGGCCACCATTCATCGTTTTCTTTGTTTGATTGTGGGTGTTTACCACCTTACCTCCTGGCTGAATTAGCTAGGAGATACATCGTCTATAGTGAGTGTTTTACTGATTTGCTATTGAATAAATTATCTACGTTTATTTTCACTCTCTATACTCTGTGTCCGTGTCTTCACTTATTTACTATAGCCCTAGTATGTAGCTTAGTATGTAGCCCTATTTAATATTCTTCTTCTGGGGGCATCCAGTCTTGGAGGATTTAGAATGTCAAACAAAGTTGGGATAGCATCCCATACTAATTTATTTTTTTTCTCATTCATGAACATGTGAGATTCAAAATGATCAGCACATAAAACACAGTTGTTGAATAGATGCAGTGATTCTTTTGTTTTCAAATCATCACATCTTGTATTAATAACCCATCTCTTGCACCTGCATTACTAAATTACAATATCAAAATTATTGCAATCATAAACTTAAGCCATTGTTCATTAAATCTATTATCCCACCTGTTTGGTTCCTTCGAAAACTTGAAGAAAGAAATTTCTGGATTTTTCCCCCTGTTTTTTCTGCAGTTAATTGCTGCACAGAATTTTCCTTTTGTTTTTAAATTTGCCATATTATGTATTGTTTAACTCTAAGCAAACATTCTTATAATTTGTTGTAACAATAAAAGAGGAAAACAAAAATATAAATCTCAATGAAACTAATACACAATTGTGACCATACCTAGTGTCTAGTGTTATAATAGTGTGACGGACCTTTTTCCACTAGTAGAATCTGCTCTTTCAAGTTAATGTATTAGAGCGAGTTCACACTCGTATAGATAGTGAGTGGCTAAGTCACTAATTCTACTGGCCCGGGAGGACTAGACCAATATAACGTCTATTTTATGTCCTCACTAGTCTCTGGCAAAATACTTCACAGTCTTGAGGATCTTTTGTCTCTGTATCTCTCGAACTTGCGTCCGTAAATCTGCCCTAAAAATCGTGTGAAATATACTTACAATCTTGCATTGCAGGTTTGCACCTGTTTGGAGTCTTGAAGTTCGCAAATGGTGAAGAGCTGCAACAGAATGATGAAAATCGCGTTTAGAAATATTCAACGCAAAAAGAATAATCCAAAAACACCACTGGTTTAGTTAAAGTAAAATCGAAGTTTTATTCCGTATAAAACATAAACTAATCGAACTGGTTAAACACAACACTTAGAAATAAAATCGTGACTTTTTGAAAATGAATTTAAGAACCTTGCCATAAGTTGGGCATAGATTCGGTCTTTCAGCATTCTCTAACTTACATACAAAAACACAGTCTTTTATACCCAAGAAGAGGATACTGAGAACACTTTCTCAGTAGCCCCTGATTAAGTAAAAACAAAAGTAAAAACCTAACTGGCCAATCAAATACGATTGACCAGTGGTCACCAAAATATTAGATAAGTCACCCTTTTAATTAAAAGGGGGGGAAAAAACGTAAACAACTTCAAATTAAAAAGTGATAAGAATCCACTCATGTGGAAGGATAATACAATGGTAAAGAGGGGAGAACCATAAGGTCAAGTTAAAAATAGAATCTGGGTCAATCCCTACCTATTAGTGCCGAGTGGCCCAGAAGCTAAAACAAATACAGAATACAAGGTGTATACAAACTTTAAGAACCCAAAACAAAACGGGGCTAAATCAAATTAAAAACGGCGGGCCCCAAAACGTCTCAATAGTATAATAATACTAAAACAGCTCTCCTGCCACCAGGGTCGCCACTGAAAATTTCGCGCATGTGCAGTAAAAAGCAAGAGTCAATGTCATTGTGAAGTGCAACTACTGTCTCCTTTCTATACTGTGTTTTTATTATGTGCTGTGACTGTGTCATAGATTTAGATTATTGATGCTTGTCAATATTCCATAATCCTCTTAATTCTTGAGATTTAATTGCTAGCAGGGTATCCTTTCTGCAATAATGGCGTTGCATCAGTTGATTTCATTTTCGTCTGTTGCTGTTTATGACATTGCGTTCTCAATATATAAGTGTGGGAAGCACGTGTCTCTGAGGAGTTATGCTTTACCGGCCAAGAAACTAGGTTAGTATTGGTTTTTTTTAAATTTTTTTAGTATGTCATGTCTTAGAATTTGACTAAATGTGCCTTTATTTTTAAGGCAAGGTTGGCGGAAAACTTGGTCCAATGTTAGAGAAGAAATCCCTCGAGGTAGAAACAGATACGGAGAAGCTGACGGCTTGCGTTTGTGGAAGCAACATTTACAAGGAAGGAGAAGACGTGAAACTAAAGGAAGATTGCGAATATCCTAATTGGTTATGGACAATAAGACTTGGAAGACCTGCTGATCTCGAGGATATGGATTCGAACACATTGGCCTACTGGAGAAGATACAGAAAATTGGCCATGAGGAGAGAGCGTGAACTCCGAAAGGGAAAAAAGTTTTAAAAATTAATTAGTATGTAATCTATGGCATTACAGTTGTGTATAAAGAGCTAATTTTCTAATTCGGATTTTTTCTGTATTTCTTCATAAGCTAAATTAAAAGTAGTAAGAGTTTTAGAAACGGGAAGGGTAGCTCATTCCAGGCACGTCCTGACACGAGTCGCCGATCGTTCTCACAAATACTCAACACAAGTTTTTATTCTAGGACTATACTAAAACAACACAGGAAATTTTAAAAATAGCATTAGCGATGTGGCAAACAAACACCATTTGCAGCGCAGACAAGTGGCTTAGGCTGATGGGGGATAGTCAATTGCTATACTGAATTACTAATCAATGGAAATTATAAATAAATTAAACGGTTTTAATTTGTTACAGGATCAACATAAACACAAACTTCAAGGTTTGTTAGAAAATTAAAAAGTTGGCAAATGTATGATGTAAGCATTTTTATAATAAAATAGTTAGTGAGATTTCGTACAAAATTAAGTTAACGAAATTTAGATAAAGTTAACCCCCCTCCCTCGTATAACACGGCCATTAGTTTCCTAAAAAAATGCCATGTTACGCAAATTCGTGTTGTACGAAACATAGAACTAGTACAAAAAACATGGTTAGGTTCCAAAAGTAAAAAAAAACGATACTATTTTTCAGGGCTACAAATTATTTCGCAAAAAAAGGGTATGTGCACACACGTTCAATAATATTGTGCACACACACACAATAATATTGCGCGCACGTTCAATATTATTGTGCACCCACACACAATAAAATGTCCCATTTGGAGCACCAGTGAGAAAGAAGTAAATGTGCTCAATAATATTGCGCACACACACAATAAAATGTCCCATTTGGAGCACCAGTGAGAAAGAAGTAAATGTGCTCAATACCTTATTGGTCGAGAGAAATGGGGTGGGGTTTTCGTGCTTGAAAGACACTGCCCAGAATGACGACACAAGATGTCCGCGTAGTTTGACTGCTTTTCATAAAAGAGAGCGCGATTATATATAAAAACGATATTTAAATGAATTTTAGGTTACAACGCTCTTTCTAATGTCGTTTATGCAAGGTTAAAAATGATGTCGAAAATGTCATTGTTAGCTACTGAGTTTTTTCACTAAATTCAAGATCTGGTTTATTTGTTTCTTGTTTTCAGTATTTTCTAGTTTTTGAAAGTTTTTTAAATTTACACGTAAGTGATTTCTGGTTTTACAGTAATTTGAGATTTGTTATTGTAGTTCTCTCTGACTGTTGTTGTGTCAAAAACCATTAAATGCAAGTGTATTATTTTTTTATTATTAATAGTTATTATAATTATTATTATTATTATTATTTTTTATTATTATTATTAGAGGTAGGACGAATCCTAAATTTTCGCAAATCCTAAAAGGTTCTCGAATCTCTCTCGAATCCTTCATATAAGAATCCTATATTATTCATTAAAAAGATACAAATGGGTGAGACATTTGCCCTAAAAGGACATTTCCCCTAAAACCATTTTCCCTAAAGGGACATTTACTCTAAAGGGGCATTTACCCTAAAGGGGCATTTACTCATAAAACCAATTGCCCTAAAGGACATTTGCCCTAATCAGTAGTGTAAATTCCCGTCATGAAAAGATAGAACAAAATTATTTTAGGGCAAATGTCCCTTTAGGGCAAATGGTTCTAGGGCAGGTAGATTTAGGGCAAATGGTTTTTGTGCAAATGTCAATACCCCCTGATATAAATAAATGAAATAATATTTAATATTTAATAAATATTTAATATTTAATAAATATTTAATATTTAATAAATATGTAATATTTAATAAATAATATTTAATAGATAAATACTAAATGAATAAAAACACAGTGTGGCACTCAGGGTCGCCACAAGGTCATATTGGTGATCCGGTACCACTTAAATTTTAACAATCGTGGGTTTTATTGTTAATGAACGCTTCTATTGGACGTCAATGGAGTTAAAACTAATTTTACCAAAGTTTTAAGAGCCAAGATACAGCGTTTAGTTCAAAATTTTTCCGATTGTAGGCGCTGCGATCGTTTTTGATTGAAAAACGGTTTTTTAACGTTTTTTCTCCAGGTTTTTAGTCACAATAATTAATAGAAAAATAATTTCACGTGCTAAGCTTACAAAAAGAAAACATTGTGAAGCCAATAGATTAATGCACGTGCTAATTTTTGTGTGATTGTTCTAAGTCGTTTTTAATGGGACTTCTTCAAATGTTTGGGTGACGGTTTTTTGCTCCTATGGGACTTAACATGGAGTTAAAAAAACGATCGATTTTGAATCTCACATTTCACAATTGATGATGGCATACCACATGAGGGTTTTCCTTCAACATCTCTCTTTATGGATCAAATTGTAATAACTGCAGATGGGATAGTCAAGCAACTTCTAAAATTAGACTCAAATAAAACCTGTGGTCCAGATGGGATGTATGCTATCATTTTAAAAAATCTTGCACAAGAGATGGGTCCATACCTTCAGTTAATTTTTCAACAGAGTTTAAATGTAGGTATTGTACCAGATATGTGGAAATTAGCTAATGTTAGTCCAATTTTTAAATCAGGAGACAAGTCTCAGGTAAATAATTACAGACCTGTGTCTTTAACCTCGATAGTTTGCAAGGTCCTTGAACATATTATATATTTTTCCTCAATGAATTTTCTTATGGAAAACAATCTTTTGTGTGATAACCAGCATGGGTTTCTTAGGGGGCATTCATGTGAAACCCAGCTTATTCTTTTAGTTGATGACCTTCAGAAAATTTTAGACAAAGGCAGTCAGATAGATTTGGTTTTTCTTGATCTCTGCAAGGCATTTGACACAGTTTCTCACTCAAAACTAATGACAAAAATTAGTGGGTATGGATTGGGTGAACAGGTGTATAAATGGGTGCATTCTTTTTTGAGTGATAGGAAACAAAGGGTTGTTGCAGGTGGGTCTGAATCTGACTGGATAGGGGTTACATCAGGGGTTCCTCAGGATAGTGTGTTGGGTCCGCTTCTGATTCTTTTGTATATCAATGACCTCAGCAGTCAAGTTAGCAGCAATTGCCGGCTATTTGCAGATGATACAATAATTTATCGTGAGGTTACCTCTGACAATGATTGCCATATTATTGATAGTGACTTGAAAGCAATAG
>JAUPFP010000002.1:1067500-1165000 GCA_036925085.1 Brachycybe producta
TGGTCTATTTGGGCCAAAATATTGCTTTAACCAATTGTAAAGTTGTGCCCTGAAAATCCGACTTCTGGATTCTCAGGGTATATAAAGAGCTGAATTTATATGCTCAAGAGTTTCTTTTTAAATACCGAACCTATGCCCGATTTTGGCCAGGTTCTTTTACTTCTTTCAATACTATTTTCAAGATATATTTTTGTGTTGTGCATCAATTCGAGTTTTATTTGGTTTTTGTTTGATACTTTTATCCACGAAATAAACAATTTTACTATTTAACTAAATCAGTGGTATTTATTATTTGAAACCTTCAATTCTGCGATTGTGAACTTCATCATTTGCAGGTTTTCACCTATTTTGGATACTTAGAGGTCCCAACAGGTGCAAACCTGCAACGCACGAGTAAGTATATTTTACACAATTCTTAGGGCAGATTTACGGACGAAAGTCCGAGAGATACAGAGATTAAAGATCCTCAAGACTGTGAAGTCTTTTGCCAGAAACTAGTGAGGACACAAAATAGACGTTATATTGGTCTAGTCTTCCCGGGCCAGTAGAATTAGTGACCTAGCCACTCACTATCAATACGAGTGAAAACTCGCTCGTATTAACCAAAAAGAGCAGATTCTACTAACGGAAAAAGGTCCGTCACAATTTTAAATAACAAACATGAAGTTCACAGATGATGAAACTGTTCAACTCATAACTTTATAAGGTGAAAACGAATGTCTATGGAGTTTAAGTAGCAATTTTTACAGAAATAAAACCATGAGACAGGCCGCAGAATGTGAAATTGTGGAAAAGCTTGAAAAAAATGGGTTTGGTGTGAGTGAATTTAGACAAAAGATTAAAAATTTGAGATGCACCTATAACCAGGACAAAAACAACATCAACACATCAGTAGTCCTGCGATTACTCTTCTATCTTGTGAACGGTTCCAAAACAATTTTTGGTAGAGTAGCGAGTAGAGTCTACTCTCCTCGCTACTCTACTCTACTAAAAACTCTACCCATGTAAACCAGGCATTAGACTTGCAATTATGCTTTTTTCTAATTAAAATGGCTGGTTAGAGGCTAGATGTATTGGATACTATCAGAAGTCAACTAGAAAGTTCTAGCCTCAAACGAGTGTTTTGAGTTAAAAAAAATTGTTGGTTGATCTATTAACGGGAAATTGTTACTTAGCTCCTGGGCCACAGGATGAGAAATATTTACTTCATATTTACTTCAATCATTATCTTTATTAAGATGAGTATATGAATGGCTGAGTTGTCAACTCTGATTATTCTAGTCTAGTCTTTCAGATGAACAAAATTAAAAGAAACTAGAAAGTGTTTTTATTAACTAGAAAGGTAGCTCAAGCCTTGGCTCACATAAGGGTATTTTTACGTTTAACGTCTTTTAAATTAAACTTTTTATAGATCAAAGTTTAAAAAAATATCGTCTGAATAAAAGTTTGGTCATTTTCAAACTGACAACATAAAATGTTTATTTTGAAATATATAGCAGCATGAAAATACTCCATAAGTGATTGAGATACCCTTCTAGTTTCTAAAACACATTCAAGTGATTAAGGTACAGAGGGGAAAATAAAGCAGAAACGGTGGTGGGCACACAAGCTCTTCTCAGTTTGCTTTTAATTAATAACGACGTGGTCCACATCGTTTTTTTAAGTCTAGTAAAAGATGTGGACCACTGAAAATATTGTTAATCTAATTAAGGACCTTCTGTAGAAATTGTGTTTGTGGGAAGTTATGGTCTTTGACTACAATGGTAACTAAAAAAAAATGAAATTTAGAAATTATGCCCAATCTACTAATTTCAGGGCAAGGAGTATGTATACTAGGAGATCCGACTCCTCCCTTTCTTTGTTAACAATTATTTTTGCCGGCAAAACAGCGCCACCTAGTAGCATTCATGTACTTTTTTTAATTAAAGTGCATCAATTGAATGAAAAGGACAATTCTGAGCACACAATCAAAGGTATGAGGATTGGATTTTTGTTCAAATTTCTACTAAAAAAAATAAAATTTATACTTTTAATTCTCTTTTGATAAATTTAGTAGAGTATTGAATGGGTGGTCAAAGTGGAAATTCGTGTGCCGCAATCGGCTGCACCAACTATTGGAGGAAATGCAAAGGAACTAAAATATCATTTTTTAGATTTCCTAAGAATATTCAAAGGTGATTTTTCACGAAATTAGCTAGTTTCACAAGATGAATGACAATTAAATGCATTTTGTATTCTTTATTTTTGTTTTTCACATTAAATGCGTGGATATATCATCAAAAAATGTGAACTTGTGGCAATTTGACTTCAAAACTTGTCTAAATTTTTAAATATATCAACATGACTACTTTTTCTTAATTCATTTATTGTCCCATCTTGAAAACACTTTGAAATGAAATACAAAATCACCATTTATGTTTTGGTTTCATACATTATAAGTAGATATGGGACATTTCTACTTTTCAGGTGCAAGTTATGGGTGCAAAATACTCGCAGGGAGGATTTGCTGAATATTCCCGTGTCTGTTTTAAGTAAAAATTACTTCCTGTGCACAAACCACTTCGAGGTGGAGCAGTTTATGAATTCTACTAAAAAACAAATGGTTTGGAATGCTATTCCAACAAAATTTAATGTTCCTAACCCACCTAAACCACTACAGCTAAAACGAAAGCCTCCAGTTGACAGATCAGTTGTGAGATATGGAGCAGCTGCAGATGTAACAAATCATGTAAGCTAATACAAGTCCATTTGTACATTTAGGTTAGAGAAAAGAAGAAAACAAAACTAACAGGTCAATCACCCACTGAAGCTGGTGAATCTCAGTCAAAATATCATGGTACGGTAAAAAATAAACATTAGTATACCGGTATATTTGCTAAAAGTCAACTTTATCTAGATGAAACTGAAACTTCAGCAGGGTCAGTTAATTCAACCAAGATATTCACTTCTACAAGTGCAGATGCTCCAGCCAAGGCATTAACTCCAATAAGTGTAGATACTCCAGTCAAGGCATTAACTCCTACAAGTGCAGATATTCCAGTAGAGGCATTTCCTTCAACAAGTGCAGATACTCCAAGAAAACAACTTCTTAAAAGAAAGCTTTTCTCTTGCCGAGTTAAAGTTTCTCGCTTAAAATCCAAAGCACTAAAGAAAGCAAACAATGTAGTGTTTAGTAAAGAGTTTGATACTGGAAGTTTAGATCATCTTACAGAGCCAGCAAAATTATTTTTAAGGCACAGTTGCAATTGTGCAAAGTGAGCCGTAGAGGGTACATTTGGTCAAGTTTAGAGAAAGAAGTGCTATTAGGGCTCTTTCATTGTAGCCCAAAAGCTTATAGATTCCTGTCTAACATTTTTCAATTGCCATGCAAAAGTACTTTATACTGCTGGCTTTCTGCTATAGATGACAGCACAGGCTTTACAACAGACACATTTCATTACTTATATATGAAAACAAAGACCTTTTCAAAACCCAACAAAAAATGTGTCATAAGTTTTGACGAGATGGCAATTAAAGAGGAACTATCGTATGATCAAAAAACAGATAGAATAGAAGGTTTCGTTGATTATGGGAACAATAAAAGGGTTGCCAAAGTTGCCAATCATGCTCTCGTTTTTATGGCGAGAGGTCTGTTTGCAAAATGGAAACAACCTTTAGGTTATTTTCTAACCAGAGATAATGTGTCTGTTGTAATTCTCAAAGAATTGTTAACAAAATGTATAGAAGAGCTTTCCAAAATCGAGTTACAGGTTGTTGCTGTTGTTTGTGATCAACATTCCATTAATCGAAAACTTTTTAGCAATTTAGGTGTAACAATTGAGACTCCTTATTTTGACTTAAATGACGTGCGCATATTTTGTTTTTTGACCCTCCCCACCTTCTTAAATCTGTGCGTAACACACTAAAGAAATATGATCTTGAAGCAGATCGGAAAAGAATTTCATGGACAACTATTACGTCATTTGTGGAACAAGATCTGAAGCGCAATGTAAGACTGGCACCAAAAATTTCAAAAAAGCATCTAGAGCTTCCAGGCTATTTTCCATGCGTGTTTGCCTTGCCAGTGAGATTTTAAGCCACTCTGTTGCATCTGGCATTTATACATTAGCCTCTGTTGGATTGTTACCATCACATGCTGTGCACACAGGAGACTTTGTTCAAAAGTTCAATGAACTTTTTGATAGCTTTAATAATAGGACATTGTCTGCTAAAGTGAAGAAAAGATCTGCCATTCATGCAGCATCTGCTCACAAACAATTTCTCAGTAGCATTCTGGAATGGATCAAAACCATCCATGTTATTCAAAAGAAATCTAAAGTTACTGTGCGAGAGGATGGCAACTTTCTATAAATGCTTTACTAAAGTTATTTGAAAGCTTGGAAGATGAAAAAGAATGTTTTTTATTGACGAGTCGGCTGAATCAAGATTGTTTGGAGAATTTTTTTTCTCTGATCAGGCAGAGTGGTGGTAGGAGAGATAATCCAAATCCTCAACAATTTCGGTTTGCCTTTCGATCTGCTTCAGGAAACTCATTGCTGTTGCCATCAAAAGCAGGAAACTGCATGCAAGATGATGATTCTTTGCTGCGTTCATTTATCCAGTTAGCCAATGATACTGAAAATCCAGTACCATCTACAGAAAATGTGGCTGAAGGTGAATATTCCAAATCAAAAGTTATTTTAAGAAATGAATGTATAAGTGATGTAGATCTACCCACACAAAATGTCATTTTTTACATTGCTGGATATCTTTTGCGAAAGTGTCTAATGAACCATAATTGTGATAACTGTTCTCGTATGCTTACTGGCAATGAGGCATATGTTAATGTAAATCACTTGTTCACATCTTTTAAGTCATATACAGGCACAGAGAGTAACACATATGGGAAATTGTTTTGTCCTTCTGAAGAATTTTATAAGTTTGTTCAGGATATGGAAACTGTGTTTGTAGAAACATTAAATAAATCAATGCATCTGGATAGGGTTTGCTTCATTATCTTGAGCAAAATGTAATATGAGCAAATGCAAATGCAAATGCAATATGAGCAAAAAACACTATTTCTTGTCCATTTGTTGCACTATAATTGTAAAAAATATCATTTCTTTGTTTGTTAAAGTTAGAATTTGCAATGCTTTAAAATTTTTTAATTCTAACACTCAAGCGTCTAGACAAAAGAATCGTAAAATACTAACAATATTACATGTGTAACTTGTAAGTTGTTGTAAGCAAAAAAATATTCTTACTCCAAACAAAAGTTCAATTCTTGTACTAGAAATTGTTTGCATTATATTGCATATTCAATTTTTTATAAATATTTTAAAGAAAAATCGCCAATCGCTACAAAAAGTTCCAACATTTCATTTATTCCTAGACTGATTTTTGAAAAATGTTTGTATAAAATAATAGTGAAATTGAATCAGTATTAACATTTATTTAAAAATTTTTTTTTTAAAACTTGATTGTTTTTATTTATTTTCAAAATATTCAATTTATTACTTGAAAGTTAAATATAAACAAACAATAAATATATGATAAATTTACTCATTAATTAGTAATAAACAATTGATTATTATAAGAGCTTTATTAATTTAAAATTTAAAATTTAAAATTAATTTATAATTTAAAAAGATTTATGCCCTATGGGTTTTATTTTTATTTTTAGTATGAATATCGATGTTTTTTTCATTTACATGACGTACATAGCTACCACTAGATGGCGCCTTTCAAATAAGCTCCTCCTTCAATTTCAGTGCTTTCTATGAGAGTCGGACCTCCTAGTATACATACTCCTTGTTTCAGGGTGTCCAAAAGGCTTAAACCGAATGTGCTCTCAGCTGAGAAGAGCTTGTGTGCCCACCACCGTTTCTGCTTTATGTGCGCCTCTTTATGAATCACCGTGTAGGCCCGTATTGCAAGGGCCACTTCTGCTGGTAATATTTACATGGTGAAAGATATTATGATATTATGGGTCTGAATTGCGTCAGTTGCGATTCAGCCCCACAACATTGAATCAGAGCAGCCCCGCAACAATGTATCGAAACAAAGAATACGGTGTGTACTAGGCTTAAAGGAATCACTAATAAAAAGTAGGGACTGCCGAAAGATGGTCAAAAAAAAATGACGTCATTAGGGGGAAACAAAAAAAAAACGAGCGCATTTACATTTAGATTCCAGTTCATAAGGGGCGAAGTGTTTCGTCCTATTATCTAAGCTATTATCACAGAATAAGGATATAAATCCTTAAGAATATATTGTGACGGACCTTTTTCCACTAGTAGAATCTGCTCTTTTAGGTTGATACGAGCGAGTTTTCACTCGTATTGTTAGTGAGTGGCTAGGTCACTAATTCTACTGGCCCGGGAGGACTAGACCAATATAACGTCTATTTTGTGTCCTCACTAGTCTCTGGCAAAAGACTTCACAGTCTTGAGGATCTTTAATCTCTGTATCTCTCGGACTTTCGTCCGTAAATCTGCCCTAAGAATCGTGCAAAATATACTCACTCTCTTGTGTTGCAGGTTTGCACCTGTTGGGTCATCGAAGTATCCAAAAAGGTGAAGAGCTGCAATGAGGAAATGCACAACCGCGGAATTTTAGTCAAAAACAATTAAACACCACTGTTTAAGTTAAATATAAAATCGTTGTTTATTTCGTAGATAAAACATTCAACGAATCGAACTGGTTTAAGCACACAACACATAGAAATAATAACATTTAAAATAATATCTAGAAACCTAGCCAGAATTGGGCATAGGTTCGTTATTTAAGAACTAACTCTGAAAATGCTTCTTCTAAATCTATCCCAAGTCGGGCATAGATTCTCTGTTTTAGAAAATGCTTCCTTACATACAAAAACACGGCCTTTTTATACCCAAAAAGAGGATACTGAGAACACTTTCTCAGTAGCCCCTGATTGGGCAAAAACAAAAGTAAAAACCAAACTGGCCAATCAAAAGTGATTGACCAGTGGTCACCAAAATATTAGACACGTCACCCTTTTAATTAAAAGGGGGAAAAAACGAAAACAACTTCGAATTAAAATGATAAGAATCCACTCATGTGGAAGGATAATACAATGGTAAAGAGGGGAGAACGATAAGGTCAAGCTAAAAATAGAATCTGGGTCAATCGGTACCTATTAGTACCGAGTGGCCCAGAAGCTACAAAATACACAGTGCCTACAAAATTAAAAACAAAACGGCGCTAAATTAATAAAATAGCGGCGGGCCCCAAAACGTCTCACTCCCCCCGACTAAGCGGGAAGTACCCTACTTCTCAAGAATTTTCTTAAAAATCCCCCTCCCCCCGACTGGATCTAAACACAGAGACCCAGGGGTATCACAGGTATACGAAAATATCAGATAAAACAAAATCGACTTATACAGATTTTGGAAAATACAAAATTTCTAAAAAAAAAACCAAAAAGAACAAATTACTTTATACAATTAGAAATTTATGAAATAAATCGCGCTACTAGTCCGGCGACGATTCTGTTCCTTCGGACGTCTCAGGACTTACGGGTTGCCAACACCTGGCGACTCGGGACTCATTCCGGGCTCGGTTGGTGCTGGGTCGGTGACGTCGTCTTCTTCTCCTTGACTGCAGGACGCCCATGGCTGGTCGAGGCGGCGAAGTCTCTTGATCCCGGCGGATGTCTTCCTCGGTGAATGTGGTCGGGATCATAATTACAGGACCCTCGGGTGATGCTTCCCTCCAAGCCTCCTGGCTTTGCCGTATTGCGATCCGGTCTTCCATCTCGGAATCGCTAGGTCTCGATGTCGATGCGTTCATTTGTGAGAGGATATCGTAGAACTCGTTTTCTACGTCCAGGATCTTTCTTTCACTGGAGTCCTCTCTCTGTTGAGATGCTGACGATGCGGCATTGCTGCCGGGAAGATTTTCCTTGTCCTTGGCATCGTCTGTTTTGGCATCTTTCTCTCCTGATTCGGGGCTCTTACGTTTCTTAAAAGAGTTGCCTGAATCCGGTTCATTTTTCTGGGTCGACCGGGCATTGCTGCCAGAAGGCTTCTCTGCAATGTTCTTTGTTTCTTCTTTCTCTTCATCTCCGAAGATTATGGGGTCTTCATTACAGAAGACTGAAAGGTCTATAGCCTCGCTGCTGTTTGATTCTTCTTCAAATGATCGTTGCATTTCCTTGGTAGAAATAAACTTTTGATCACTTGACAGTTTCGAAATTCGTACAATTCTTATGGAAAACTTCTGACATCTTTCACGTGTCAAAACAGATTTGAAAGTGGCATCAAAGATGGCAGATGCTTCCCCACGTGGTTCAAAGGGGTTGCCAAGTCTTAGTTCTGGCAAAGGGGTGGAGCTAATGACAACATCCGGTTTCTCTTCTTTTCCTCTTCTCTGAATTTCTCCCACCAGGCGGCGCTGCGAAAGGCGGCAAATTTGAATTTCAGCATCATACGATGCTTCTTTTTGACTCTCTGGGTCTACTTTGGCCGTTTTAATGCCAAATTTCGCCCATCTAGGTGGTAAATTAGCTTTTGCATAATCTTTCTTCTCTCCACCACGTGTTTGCACATGGGAATCCAATTGAACTGTCTCTTTAGGGGCAGTTTTCCTCGGTCTCCCGCGTTTTCTTTTAGGTTGTTCCACTGGTATCTCTGGAATCTCCTCTTCTTCTCTTTCAGAAGTTTCCAGATGAGTTTCTTGGCTGGCATCGGGGATAACCTCTTCTTCTTTACGACAAACTTCTGGAGTACTCTCAACAGGTAAGTTGTCGTCTGCTTCGTAAATAACTTCTTCGTCAGTGTCGGATTCTTCCTTGGCGCTGGCAACTTCTTCGATGTTGTCAGGTAAGTTCATTTGAGGAGCCCTCAGGCCATTGGCCTCGAAATAGGGTCTCATCTGTTGAACATTGACAGTATCTCTCATAGTCAAACCAGATCGAGTAACGTACTCGATCTCGTAGACTAAATTGGTTAGTTTCTTCGTGACAATGCAGGGTTCTTTGTATGGCCAGATAAGTTTCTGAGCCATTCCTGGCTTTGGCACACGATCTCTTATCAATACTTTCTGTCCCGGCTTGTAGTCCGGAATCGTACGATGCTTTTCGTCGTACTTTCTTTTCTGCACCTCCTGGGCAGCTTCGATATTCTTTTTAGCAGCATCCAAGGCTGGATCGGACTGCTCTGCTTTGTCGGTTACGGGCGGTGGCACGATAGGAGCGCGTGGCATCATGTTATCCAACGTGGTCCTGGGCTCGCGCCCGAACATTAATCGATATGGCGAAAATTTCGTTGAGTTATGCTCTACAAGATTGTAGGCCATAACTGCGTCACCTAATTTCTTTTTCCAGTCAGCCTGCTGCTGAAGGACATCCAAGTGACGCTTCACCACTTCCATGACTGTATGGTTCGTTCTCTCTGCCAACCCATCAGCTTGAGGATGATAGGCTGTCGTGGCTGCATGCTGGATTGCGTAGGTCTTGAAAAACGCTTGAGTTTCATTACTCAAAAATTGGGGTCCTCGATCAGTGATGATCTTCTGAGGAACTCCAAACTCATTTACAATCTTGTCCTTGACGAAGGCAATTGCTGCCTGAGCGGTTGCTCTTGCCACTGCTTTGGCGATGCAATACTTCGTCGCGTAGTCCACTGCAATCAAGTTATGTTGAACTCCTCCGATTGACTTCGGAAGAGGACCAACATAATCCATCCCCCAACACTCTGTCGGTTTTCCCACAATGATTGGCTGAAGCAATCCAGGTACTTTTTGATGCGACAGTTTGGTTCTCTGACAGATGTGGCACGACCTGACATAGTCGGCGACATCTACTTTCATTGTCTTCCAGTAGAATCTCTTCTGGATTCTCTTCATCGTTTTGGTGAATCCGAAATGTCCGGCCTCAGGCACATCATGGAGCATCTCGAGAATCCCAATCCTCAATTGTCGGGGCACAGTACACGTGAGTACTGGCACGGTGTCTTCATACTTGAGGTGGTATAAAACGCCATCCACTATCGCAAACTTCTTGTGATAGGGATGCAGTCGATCTTTCTGGAGTAATTCTTTGATGAGGAGAAGTTCTTCATCAAGGGATTGCTCCCGTTCCCACTGGAAATCGTTGTAGACAGTAAAGATGTGAAGATCTTCGAGAGCTTCCATCTCTCCATTCTTCTGCTTCCAATTAGCAGGAACGTTGCTCTCATAACGTGAAACACAATCGGCGTCCACGTGTGTGGACCTTTTTTGTAAACTACTTCATAATCATATGGCTGTAGTTTCATCTGCCATTTACCCAATCGGCCATCTAGATTCTGTGCCGTTTTTAAATAGCACAGGGCCTTATGATCGGTGAATACTCTGAATTTTCGGTTGAAAACATACGGTCTGGCTTTTTCTATGCCATAAACGATTGCAAGACATTCTTTTTCAGTCGTTCCGTAGTTTCGTTCCGCTCCCTGGAGTTTTCGGCTGTAGTAACCTAGAACTCCAGGTTTTCTCTCATTTTTCGCATACTGATAAATGATGACACCAATCTGGTAGTCACAAGCATCAGTGTGCAAGGCAATTTCTGCCTCCGGATCATACAAAGTTAGAATCGGAGCGGAGCAAAGAGCCTTCTTTAAACCATCAAAAGCGACCTCGCAGTCGTCATTCCACTTGAAGTCCAGGTCCTTCTTGACTAGGGCTTGCATTGGTTTGGCGATCTTGGAATAGTTCTCAATGAAACGGTTGTAGTAGCCGGTCATTCCAAGGAAGCTTCTGACGTCAGTCACGTTTTTCGGTGCAGGAAATCCTTGAATCGTCTGCACTTTCTCTTCATCAGGTCGAATACCAAGGGCACTAATCTTGTGTCCAAGGTAGTTGATCTCGTCTTCTCCGAAGAAACATTTGCTGGGTTGAAGACTTAAGTTGGCGTTCCGGATGAGCACCAAGATATCTCTCAATCTTTTCATGAACTCTTCGAAGTTCTTCGCAAAGATGACAATGTCATCTAAATAAACCAGGCAGGTCTCCCATTTGTGGCCTGCTAGTAACAAATCCAAAGCACGCTGCATCGTTGCAGGTGCATTCATCAAACCAAACGGCATTCTATTAAATTTGTAGAGGCCATTTGTGCATACGAAAGCCGTTTTTTCTCGATCTCTTTCTTCCACTGGAAATTGCCAATAACCTGATATTAAATCCAAGGTTGCAAAGATCGTGGCTCCAGACAGAGAGTCGAAAACGTCATCTATCCGTGGTAACGGATATTGGTCAGATTTGGTTTGAGCATTTAATTTGCGATAATCGACGCAAAATCGATGCTGACCATTCTTCTTCTTGACAATCACCACCGGACTTGCGTACGGACTCTTGGATGGGCTTACAATGCCGGCGTCCAACATATCACGTAGTGTCGACTTGATGATCTCTCTCTGAGCAGGTGAAGTGCGCCGGAGTGGTTCTCGAACCGGCGGGTTTGCACCCGTGTCAATCACGTGTTTCGTTAAGTTTGTCTCTTTCAAGTCGGAGGTCTTGAAGGCAAAAATGTCTCTGAATTCTCCAAGAAGCTTCCGAATCGCCATTTTTTCTTCTCTTGGACGATTCGGATTGACATTAAGACTGTCTTGAAATTCGACATATTCTTTGACTCTTACTTGGTCACTTTGAGTTTCAATTTTGTAAATCGAGGGGCCCACAGGCACATCAAGAGCTGTGACGACGTCCTCGATCTCTGCGATCGTTTCTCTGGCTCCGAGGTGAATAACCTCTCCAGATGGATTGAAGATTTGGATTTGAAGGATAGACTTTCCTCTTCCTTCAATGATCCCTGGAGAAACTTTGATTCCTCTCTGTTGGAGCGTGCTTTCGCACGAGTCGATGAACTGGAGACTACCTTCTTGTAGATCATCAGGAGCATTGACCTCGACGATTGCAGCTTTCTTTGGATCCAACACGAGATTCTGGACCAGGCGTAGTTTTGCTGGCCCCTTCTTCAGGAGTTTCTCTTGTAGATCCTCTTCCTCTTGATTTCTAAGATTTTGAATGAAATCTTCTGCTTGTTGCTGCTTTTGGAGAGTGTCCGGCAACAGTTCCTCTCTGAAGTAGACTTTCTTGTTGTTCATGTCCAAGCAAAGGTTGAGATCTTTTCCGAGGTCGTTCCCCAGCAAGGCCTCACGTCGTCCTTTGATGACAATCACTTTTCCTTTGACAAGCTTCTCGGCGACTTGAATCGGCACGATGACTTGTCCCATGATGTTCAGTGGGCTACCTCCGGTGCCAGTCAGATTCGGCGGGAACGGAAGTGGATCCACAATGAGCTTCATGTCTTTCACTAATGACTCGCTGATGACAGACGTTTCGGCGCCACTGTCGGCAGTCATTTCTAACTCACGACCTCCAAAGTTCACACAAACTTTAGGTGCTGTCTGCTCGTCTTGATTTTGGACTTGAAGTTCACGAGGCGTGACTGTCTCAGTCAACTTGGTCCAAACATCTCGAATTGTTTGTGTACAACACGGGTTTTGCAACCGATAGAGAAGACTAGACTCTTCAGTTGAACCCTTAACAGGTGTAGCTACTCCCTCTTTCACTACTCCATGTTCTGCTTTAGATTTTTGAGCAGGTGTGGGTACTTCTTTGGTTTTCGCCACAGTCTGCCCCTGCTTAATAACAGGAGTACCTACTTTTGTTTTCACTACACACTGTTCTTCTTGGGTTTTAACAAGAGTAGCTCCTTTTGAGACTACTACTTGTTCTTCTTTAGTCTTAACAGGTGTGGTTACTCCTTTTTTTCTCCACACTCTGTTCTGCTTTATTTTTAACAAGAGTAGCCTCTTTCGAGACTACTACTTGCTCTGCTTGAGCTTTAACAGGTGTGGTTACTCCCTTTTTCGCCACACACTGTTCTGCTTTGTTGGACATCTTGGCGTCGTTCGTTTTTGCAAACGACGTAGAGGCCCCACTTTGCAGTGGTTTCCGCCGGCTCCCATCTTCGTAGATAGTACGGATTTGGATCCCATCTCCAAAGTCTGCTTTATGCATCAGAGAGTCCTTTAGTTGTACCGCAGCACAGCTCTGCTCAGGCATTGTCGATTCCTCTTCTTTGTCGGCATCTTGGCACGGGCTACCCAGACCTGGAGACATCCCCGCATGGTTGACCGCAGCCATTCCAATAGATTCTCTCTTTATCCGGTCCCGTCGAACCTTGACGTCCACTTCTTCAGGTTTCGGCAACTCCTCTTCTTGTGGTCTCTCTTCAACATCTTTTCCGGGCGTCACTACTTTGGGTGCGAGTGGCGCCCCTAGTAGTTTAAAGCCTTCTGGTGGTTTTCGAAATGAAAATAGTGCGTTTGATTATTAATTAATACTGGTACCATTTTCATCCCATTTGGTAGAACGTGGATTTCGTCAGCGCAGAAGATTTTTGGCGCCGTCGTTTCCGACGGTTCATCAACTCGGTTGACTGGAGTTGGTGGAGTCGTCTTGTTCTCTTCCTTCTTCGGTTTCGGTTCGTTGGTGCACTGGAACGCTCTGTGTCCAGGTTCCTGACACTGATAGCAGATGAGTGGTCCAGTAGATCGTTTTCTCTGCTGGAATTTCTGTCCACCATCTTGATTCGTCTTCGTGTCCTGCATCTTTTCAGACGTGGCCGTGTTCCTGTTCGTCCACGTCTGTTGTTTCTTCTGCTGCTGTTGCTGCTGCTGTTTCGGTTGTTGAGGCTTCTGCTGCTGGGCCGGCTGGTTACCAGTAGTCGTCTTGTACGTCAACATATTCTCTTCTATCAGCTCTCCCTCAGTCTGGGCGGCAAACTTGACGAAGTCGTAAAGATTGTCCTTCGGTGCTCCAAACAGATGCAGCTTCAAAGATGGTAAAAGACTTTTCCTCAGGCTCGAAATCAGCAAAGAGTCGTCATCATTGGGATGTATCCTTCGATACATCTCTGCATACTCTTCTGCATAGACCTTAAAAGTTTCATTATCTTTTTGGGTCCTTGCGGACAGCTCATTTTTCATTCTCACTTTTTGGTCAGGTAACAGAAATTCATTTATAATTCCGTTACGCATCATAGGCCAATTTATTTCGCCATATTCCAACCGAAAACGAGCAAGCCATTTGATTGCTCGTTTACGAAGGAGACCAGTAAAGTGACTGCATCGCTGCAGGGAGTTTCATTGGTGCGCAATCGCAATATCTTCGAACTCTTCAACATAAAGAAGTATGTTCTCAGATCCATCATACTTTGGAAAACCCTGAAGTGGATGAAGTGAATTCTTTTCAGAATACGACGTGGGTCCCAGGTTCGGAGTCCATTCAGGAGCTTCGGCCCTGAGCTTACGCCCGGATTCTGTCGGTGATTTACTTCGTTGTCTGAGATTTCTCTCATGTGTGTGTTCAAGGTGGTGTGGAGTCGATTCTCCACATAACCGTCTTACCAATTCTTCTCGGCTCTCAGGAGTGGCGTCTTTCATGAGTTCAGCAAACCGATCGACCATCTTCTGCTCGTTGCTTCGTTGAGAGGCTTCAGAAGATGCTGCTTCAATCTTTAGTCGGGCATCGGCTTGGCGTTCTTCTTCTTCGGCGCGTTCGAAAAATTTTGTTTGGTTTTAAAATTGTTTGCACAATTGAATTACGATAAAATTTCGTGTTTTTCAACACGTTTCTTAGGGCAAAACGAGATAGCAAGTTTTATAAACTACCCCGCACCTCCACCATATATTGTGACGGACCTTTTTCCACTAGTAGAATCTGCTCTTTTAGGTTGATACGAGCGAGTTTTCACTCGTATTGTTAGTGAGTGGCTAGGTCACTAATTCTACTGGCCCGGGAGGACTAGACCAACATAACGTCTATTTTGTGTCCTCACTAGTCTCTGGCAAAAGACTTCACAGTCTTGAGGATCTTTAATCTCTGTATCTCTCGGACTTTCGTCCGTAAATCTGCCCTAAGAATCGTGCAAAATATACTCACTCTCTTGTGTTGCAGGTTTGCACCTGTTGGGTCATCGAAGTATCCAAAAAGGTGAAGAGCTGCAATGAGGAAATGCACAACCGCGGAATTTTAGTCAAAAACAATTAAACACCACTGTTTAAGTTAAATATAAAATCGTTGTTTATTTCGTAGATAAAACATTCAACGAATCGAACTGGTTTAAGCACACAACACATAGAAATAATAACATTTAAAATAATATCTAGAAACCTAGCCAAAATTGGGCATAGGTTCGTTATTTAAGAACTAACTCTGAAAATGCTTCTTCTAAATCTATCCCAAGTCGGGCATAGATTCTCTGTTTTAGAAAATGCTTCCTTACATACAAAAACACGGCCTTTTTATACCCAAAAAGAGGATACTGAGAACACTTTCTCAGTAGCCCCTGATTGGGCAAAAACAAAAGTAAAAACCAAACTGGCCAATCAAAAGTGATTGACCAGTGGTCACCAAAATATTAGACACGTCACCCTTTTAATTAAAAGGGGGAAAAAACGAAAACAACTTCGAATTAAAATGATAAGAATCCACTCATGTGGAAGGATAATACAATGGTAAAGAGGGGAGAACGATAAGGTCAAGCTAAAAATAGAATCTGGGTCAGTCGGTACCTATTAGTACCGAGTGGCCCAGAAGCTACAAAATACACAGTGCCTACAAAATTAAAGAAAACAAAACGGCTCTAAATTAATAAAATAGCGGCGGGCCCCAAAACGTCTCAATATATCCTAGTAGCCTTGCATAAACGACATTAGAAAGAGCGTTGTAACCTAAAATTCATTTAAATATTGTTTTTATATATAATCGCGCCCTCTTTTATGAAAAGCAGTCAAACTAGGCGGACATCTTGTGTCGTCATTCTGGGCAGTGTCTTTCAAGCACTTTCCCCACCCCATTTCTCTCGACCAATAAGGTATTGAGCACATTTACTTCTTTCTCACTGGTGCTCCAAATGGGACATTTTATTGTGTGTGTGTGCGCAATATTATTGAGCGTGTGTGCACAATAATATTGAACGTGCGCGCAATATTATTGTGTGTGTGTACACAATATTATTGCGTGTGGGTGCACAATATTATTGTGTGTGGGTGCACAATAATATTGAACGTGCGCGCAATATTATTGTGTGTGTGTGCACAATATTATTGAGCGTGTGCGCACAATATTATTGAGCGTGTGTGCACAATATTATTGTGTGTGTGCGCAATATTATTGTGTGTGTGCGCGCAATATTATTGTGCGTGTGCACAATATTATTGAGCGCGCACGCAATATTATTGAACGTAAATTATTGTGCGAAATGTCCCAAACGGGCTTCCATAAAATGTCCCAACCTGGTTTCCCTAAAGAAATAATTGATTAATCATCAACATAGAATCGATTAAGAATCGATTATTTGCCCAGTCATACGATTATTGCTTCAGTAACCGGTTACAATGAAATAACTTCGTGAATCCTGTGATCGTAAAGTATCAAACGAGAGTATCAAAGTCAGTGTGTTTCCCGTCTTTGTATCTCGCCTTTCCGTTGCTGTAGTGTGTATGTAGTTTTTCTTTGTATTTTGGTGTCTGTTTTATGGAATTTATGCTGTATTGAAGTGTATTTGCGATAAAGGTTTTTGTCGTTATCTTATTTATAGTCTTTCAATCAGGTACGAAATGGTGTCTTGTTGCTGGAAATTGTGGTTTTTCATTGGGATGACATCTTTAGTACACGCTGCGTATTCTGCAGTGCAACGTAAGCATATATTTTAGTTTAATGGAATTTCAAATATATATATACTGTATATATATATATATATATAGAGAGAGAGAGAGAGCAATGGAATAAATAAGAGCAACCATAGGAAAATCACACTTTATGACTTTAGAACTAAATTACGGGGCCATTACTGTACCTCCAGAAATGAGCCGTATGTCCAATAAGTGCCTCTAGTGGCAGTAGGCCAAAAGAAATACAGACTAAGGATACAGATACAGAATAAGGATATATACAGAAGGGAAACTGAGCCATTAACTTGTGACAGAATTTTTCTGCGCATGTGCGGCGCCGCCCCAGAATTTTAGTCGCTATTATGTCGTGAAGCAGCTGCCGCCATTTTGAAATGTATTACATTTTGATATGTGTTCATCTGTGGCAATAGCAACGATTCAAAAGTTGGCAAATTGTAAAAATATAAAAGTTGAAAAATTTTAAATTAAAAATGTGTTTATAAAATTTCATATTTTAAATGTATTTATTTTACATAATAATAAAACTGAAATTTAAAAATAAAATTAAAAACTGAAATTTAAAAATAAAATTTAAAAATAAAATTAAAAACTGAAATTTAAAAATAAAATTAAAAACTGAAATTTAAAAATAAAATTTAAAAATAAAATTAAAAACTGAAATTTAAAAATATATTTCAAAACTAAAATTTAAAAACAAAACTAAAAACTGAAATTTAAAAATAAAATTTAAAAATAAAATTTAAAAATAAAATTAAAAACGAAATTAAAAACTGAAAATTAAAAATAAAATTGAAAACTGAAATTTAAAAATAAATTTCAAAACTAAAATTTAAAAACAAAACTAAAAACTGAAATTTAAAAATAAAATTTAAAACTGAAATTTAAAAATAAAAATTAAAAATAAAATTGAAAACTGAATAATAAAAACAAAACTAAAAACAAATTTAAAAATAAAATTTAAAAATAAAATTTAAAAATAAAATTAAAAACTGAAATTTAAAAACAAAATTAAAAACTGAAAATTAAAAATAAAATTTAAAAATAAAATTAAAAACTGAAATTTAAAAATAAAATTTAAAAATAAAATTAAAAACTCAAATTTAAAAATAAATTTCAAAACTAAAATTTCAAAACTAAACCAAAAAACTGAAATTTAAAAATAAAATTTAAAAATAAAATTAAAAACTGAAATTTAAAAATAGAATTCAAAACTAAAATTTAAAAATGAAATTAAAAATTGAAATTTTAAAATAAAATTAAAAACTTAAATTTAAAAACATAATTAAAAACTGAAATTTAAAACTAAAATTTAAAAACGAAATTAAAAACTGAAATTTAAAAACAAAATTAAAAACTGAAATTTATTAAAAAAAAAATAAAACTGAAATTTAAAAATAACATTTATTAAAAAAATAATCTGAATAAAAAAATGACATTTATCATTTTATTTTAAGTACATATACTTTTAATAATTAAGATTAAAACAATTTGAATTTGTTTATTTAAAACAATATTCATTTTCTTCAAAATATTTTTTTTCTTCAAATTTTTCACATTTAAAAAGCATTTGTTTACTCCTCATGTTTCCATTTAATTAAATAACACAACAACCAAACATAGTAATACATTTCAAAATGGCGGCCATCAAGTAACCGGTTAAAATAAGAGAAGCTTTCAGTCCAAGGTCATGAAATTCTGTCATAGCAACTTTAAAGGTGCCGCACGAGAGTTTCCCTTCTGTTTATATCCTTATGTGTAAAATCACAAACTTTCCAGGCAATCTTCAAAATGACTACCTTCAGGCACTTTGCAAAATCACTAACTTTTCAGGCAAAGTGTTAAATACAGAATTCCTTAGGCAATAGACAAAATTCAGGATGGCTTATGGAAAGGCTTGCAAACCATACGGAAAGGCCTGCAAACCTTACGGGATGAATTGCGAACCTTTGCAGAACGGCTTGCGAATTTTTGCGGAATGGCTTGCAAACCTTTGCTGAATGGCTTGTGAACTTTTGTGGAATGGCTTGTGAACTTTTGTGGAATGGCTTGTGAACCTTTGCTGAATGGCTTGCGAACTTTTGTGGAATGGCTTGCGAACCTTTGCTGAATGGCTTGCGAACCTTTGCTGAATGGCTTGTGGCAACCTGGTCTGCTCAATTTTTAAATTTGATTGAGCAGACGAATTTCCCTATGGTGGTCTGCCTGACAGCTACTGTAGGCTGTTGGGACGGACGCCATTTTGGTGCCAGCAGACCTCTCACCATGAAGTCTATGGGTGAGAGGTCAGAAGTGACCTCTGTCCCCTCCAGGTGGAGTTGCCTGGAGGTTTCCTGTGGCCTAGTCAACCACAGGATCTAGGCAGTTGGTTGTAGGCTGTACATGAGACTAGACCTGTGGGTGGAGGTCAGGTAGACCTCCACTGGCCAGTGCATCTTGTTGTTTTCCTGTGCCTTTGGCCTGTTGGCCTTTGTGTATATATTTATGGGGGCTTGGCTGGTAGAAGTTTACCAGCCGAGTTGTGTAAATATCATCACTGCCATCATATTCATCAATCGTCGTAAGTGTGCAATAAATACACTTTTATCTTCACTTGCGTGTGTTGTGTATTTCTTTGGGGAAGTACCGCGGAGGGTGGGTTGTCCGGTTAGGGGAACAACACCACCGTCTTTCCGACTTGTTTCGGCCGGTCTTCGTGTCGGCTCGCGGTAGAACCGGAGTTCTACCGCGATATTCTCGGCGTGGCGGCGTGGTTTTTCGTCGTGTCCGTCGTGGGTGGCTCCTGGAGCCGACACAACCTGGGGAGCACCGTGTGGGAGACGGCTACGGGTACGGTCCCGTCCCCGTAAGGAGCCGGTTGTGCGGTAAGTTTGACGCCGTTTTTGGGGTTTTGCTTACTGGGGTATTGTGACGGTCCGGCGGGACGTTACAATTGGTGGAGGCGCCGGGTACCTGTACCCCGCCTCTCGCACGGTGATTTACCGTGAGTTCGACCGTTAAGTCGGTCGAATCACTGTGCGGTGAGAGTACGTCACTGGGCGCGGACTTTGGTCCGTGGGACAGCGGCGGAAACCACCGGTTCACCGTTAATTTACCGTTGTTTACCGTGGGGAACGGTAAATTTACCGTCGGTTACCGTATTGTACCGTCGAATTACCGTGGTTTTCGGTGGTGTACGGTATTTTACCGCAAGTACATGTCCGTTGGTCCACGGTAGAAAGTGGTAAAAGGTCTTTTACCGTGAAGTACACCATGAGAGACGGACTTTTGTCCGTTATACCGCGGTCGAAACCGGTGAAGGCAAACTCTGACCGTTCTTCACCGTGGGACACGGACTTCTGTCCAAGATACCGCGGTTTTGCACGGTCCCATTCGTTCGTAACGGTATTTTACGGACTTTTGTCCGTGAGTTTACCGTTTTCGACGGTGGAAACCCGAGATCTGGTGGCTTTGTCCAGATTTTACCGTTCATTTACGGTGAAAAATGGAGTCAGCCCCAAAAGTACCGACGGGAGGTCGGGAACTTGGAGTAGATGCGGGTTTAGAGTTACGCGGCCGCGTAGTCGACCGTCCCCTTGGGGGCGGAAGGCGGTGTGCCTCTAGTGAGAGAGGAGCATAGCGGTAGCGTGGACGGGGATTTCCCGGAGGACTGGGTCACGGTGCGGAAACGGCGCCGTGACGTCCGTCCGGGAGAATACCTGGTAGAAGACAGTGGGTCCGACGGTGATCTCACCGGGGAGGACGAGCAGCCACGGCCGCTTGTCCAAGTTTCCACCGTCGCCCGTCCGGTTGGACGTGGCGATCAGCCCCGTAGGGACATGGTGGAAATCCCGGACGAGACTGCACGTGAGGGCCGGGCCTTTTTGGCCGGGCTATCCGAGCAGCAACTCGTTGAGATTGCTTACGGGATAGATGTCCTTCGGTTGGAAGGACGACTGTCCCGGTCGTCGGTTGAGCCGAGGGTGGCACCTCGGTTCTCACTGTCGCCCGTGCGTGAGGGCACACGGGGAGAGGAACCACCGGTACTTCCCCGGTTGGTACCTCCGCGGGTAGCACCCAGGCCGTCTCCTCGGGGACTTGGCCGGGGAGCTCCTGCTGTGCCCGGACAGCAGCCGAGGGTTCAGATGATGATTCCCTCGGAAGCTGAGTCCGTGTCTGACGTTTCGGGGAATTGGAGCAGGCAACCTCGCAGGGTTAGCGCCGCTGCTTGGACACCCGCTCCAGCGGTTCCAGCGGAGGTTCAGGCGTTCGGGTTCTTTAACCCGGTCCACTCTTTTGCTCGTTACGACAGCAGAGAGGACTTGACGCCTTTTCTCCGCAAGTTCAAAGCGAAAACCCGAGCTCAGCGCTGGACGGACGAGTCCCGATGCAGTTTCTTTACGTTTCTGCTGGACGGTCCGGCAGAAGAGTACTACGCCACGTTGGTGGAAACTCTTCCAGACCTGACCTGGACTGAGCTGAAGGATGCTATGCGTAGCCGCTTCAGCACAAGCAATCAGGCTCGCCTCTGTTTCGGTGAATTCGAGTCCATGAAACAGGGGGCTACCGAGTCTGTACAGGCATTCTACTGGCGGTTCTTGGAACTGTCCGACCGAGTGTCTCCGGGCGAAGACGAGAGCTGTCGGCTCATTCGCTTCAAACGGAAACTCCAGATGGCCATCACTGATCAGTTGATCGGTTGTAAGGCCGGTACGGTGGAGGCATATGCCAGAAAGGCACGGCTGGTAGAGGCCGATTTGCTTCTAGTAGGTAAATTACCTACCCGTACAAGAGGGGTTCCCCAGGACCGGGCTAACGCTCCGTCCTCCGGAACCACGGCTAGCTCTGGGAGCTCTGCCAAGGCTTCATCTTCGAGCCAAACGGGTGCAAAGGCTGCTGCACCGTCCAAGTCGGACAAAGCAGGAGCCAAGACCGGAGGCAAGAAGAAGCAGGCAGGCTCTAGCGGAGGTCAGCCGGCGGCAACGCCTCGTAGTACGGACCGTACGGGAGATGCACTCCGGCGACTAGGTCCTTGTTTCGGGTGTAACCAAATGGGTCACCTGAGGAAGGATTGTCCGAAGGCTGCGGCCAAAGGGCAGGTTGCCAGGGTGGTGCCTGACGAGAGTCAGGGCCTCCAGCCAACCGCTGGTGTTGCACCAGTTTGGCTGGAGGGTCGAAAGTACCTGGCTACCGTTCACGATGGCCAGTTCTATCGACTCGTGGAGGACGAGGATCCTCGTTAAACCGCCGCTGGTCGCCACCGGACTTCAAAGCTCAGGTGCCTGTCACGGCCTGAGCTCTGAACGAGGGACGTACCGCCGGGCGGTCTCCAAATATGTGGATGTCCTGCGGAAGGCAGGGGTGCCTCTGGCGAGGTCTGCGGACCCGGAAATTACCCAGTGGGTATTTCCATCGCCATGCTCCACATTGGAGGCCGTGTGCAGCCAGCTGGATCGCTGGTTTGCCCCCTCACCCTACATGCCTAGTGGTGAGGTGCTGGATCGTGCGCTCATCGAGCAGGCGGGAGGTCTTGGTGCGCCCATACCTCCCGTGGTGCCTGGGGAGTCTCTGGTTTGTGAGACTGGTCCCCAGTCTTCTGCACGTCTGGGATTACCGCCCGGTGTGGACGGTAAGGTGGACGGGAGGCAGAAGATCGATGGTGGGAGCCCGCGGGTTCCCATCCCTGAACTTCAGAGCCGGGCCTACGATGTAGGTTCACCCCGAGTGTGGGTGTCGATAGGTGATCGTCTGTTGGAGATGATTGTAGACACCGGGGCCGACGTGTCGGTCCTAAGCATTACGGCGGCACGAGTGATGGAGTTGCCTATAGAGGAACTGGCGGTTCCTTCATTCCTTCTTGGAATGGGTGGCCACTCCATCGATGTAGTAGGGGTCACAAATGTGGAATTGACCATCCACGAGAAAACCATCAAGGTGCCTCTCCTTTTGGTGAAAGGAGAGGGCGAAGCGTTGTTGGGCGTGGATCACACCTCACGTTTCGGCTTGATGGTGGATATCGTGCACCGGAAGGTTTACTTCCGGGAGGATGTCTGGACGGCACATCCAGACGCCCTCCAAGCTGCATTCACCGATCGAGCGCTTGCAGAACCTAGGGAGGTGGAAGCAATTCCATCGCCGATACCAGGGGCTTTGCCTCAGGGACGGCAACTCCCAGTGGATCCGCCTGCACTCGAGCAGGTTGACGGGTGGGTGAACATTGTTTCACCAGAGCTGCCCGAGACCAGAACCTCTATCGGGCGCGGAGAAGTTTGTTCTCTGCGACTGAGGGAGAATGTCTGGCTACCAGCCCACGTACGACGTGTCGTATCCGTGACGTTGGTAGAGCATGCCGGCCCTGGCCAGCTGCTTCTCGTGGAGCCGCACCGGAAAGCCTTAGGTGGACGTGGTGTGTTAGCGGTAGCAGGTATCGCTGCAGCTAACCGGCTTGGCACGTACGATATACGGCTTGAAAACGTGGGGAATGCACCCATTGCCCTGGAAACAGGAGAGGGTGTAGCCACGGCTCAAGCTGTGGAGGCTGCTATTGTGGTAGGGCTGGAAGAGCCGTCTAAGTTGAGAGGGGGAGACCCCACTCAGACGACGGTTCGACCAGGGAAGTCCTCGTCTAAGTTGAGAGGGGCGTCCGGAAACGGACGCCAAGTGCTCAACGTGGCGACGGCTCCCACTCTCGAAGAGTGTCTCAAGATTGGTGACAATCTGAAGCCTGAAGAGGCGAGACGGCTTCGAGAGTTCCTGCTGGCACACCGTGATCATTTCGCGTTCGACTTCACAGAGTTGGGTGAAACCTCTCTGGTCGAACATATGATCGATACCGGTGGGCAACCTCCGGCGCGTGAAGGATTGCGTCGAACCGCTCCAGCGGCCAGGGCAGTCGAGAAAGAAGAGGTGGCGAAGATGTTGGATGCAGGGGTTATCCAACCTTCGCGTAGTCCTTACGCGAGCCCTATCTTGCTTGTCCGCAAGAAAGATGGTGGCTTTCGTTTTTGCGTGGACTACCGGAAACTGAATGCCCAGACAAAGCTGGATCAGTATCCGTTGCCTCGCATCGATGATGCGCTCGACTCATTGGCCGGTGCGAAGTTCTTCGCTACCTTGGACCTGGCTAGTGGTTACTGGCAGGTTCGGATGGCTGAGCCAGACGTTGAGAAAACGGCATTTATTTGCTCTCAAGGTCTGTTTGAGTTCCGGAAAATGCCTTTCGGACTCTGTAATGCTCCAGCCACCATGCAGAGAGCGCTAGACCTCTTGTTGGCCGGACATAAGTGGGAGACGTGTCTGGTGTACCTGGACGATATTATCGTCTTTGGGAACACTTTCGAGCAGTTTCTCGAGAGACTCTCCACTGTCCTTGGACTGTTACGAGGGGCGGAGCTGAAACTCCAGCCGAAGAAATGTTTCTTTGGCTTTAACAAAGTACGTTATCTCGGTCACGTAGTGAGTGCCGAGGGAGTTGCTCCGGACCCGGATCTCGTGCGGGCAGTTCATTAGTTTGATGTCCCGACGACAGTGACCGGCGTCCGCAGTTTTCTCGGACTGGCCGGTTACTATCGAAGGTTCATCAAGGACTTCGCCAAGGTGGCAAGGCCTTTGCACGATCTGACGAAGAAGGATGCGTCCTTCGAGTGGTCGGATCAGTGCAAACTAGCGTTTGCTCGGTTAAAGGCATTTTTAACCGAAGCGCCGGTACTCACCATGTACGATCCGCGTGGTGAGGTAATTATCCATACCGACGCTAGTGGGTACGGCTTGGGAGTCGTAGTCTACCAGAAGTTACCGGAGGACAGTGTCCCCCGTGTTCTGGCCTACGCAAGCCGACTCATGAAAGGAGCGGAAACACGGTATTCGGTCACCGAGCAGGAGTGCTTGGCGGTCATGTTTGCCGTGGGTAAATTTCGTCCTTACCTCTTTAACCGGGAGTTTGTGATCGTAACTGATCACCATGCTCTTTGCTATCTGCATACAACCAAGAACCTGCAAGGCAGGTTGGGGCGTTGGCAGATGCAGCTTCAAGAGTACCGGTTTAAGGTTCAGTATAGGAAGGGAACACTGCACGTGGATGCCGACGCCTTGAGTCGGTATCCTGTTCGTGATGTGGCGGACCTTTCCTTACCTGAATACGTCGAAGCCGACGTAGGTGAGGTTATTTACCACATCCGTTCCGAGGTGGATTGGGTCAAGGAGCAAGAGGCCGATGGCTGGTGCTCCAAAGTGAAGAGTGAAATCTTCCGTGACCCCAACTCGAACCTCCGGTTCAAGTTCGTGGTGGCAGATGACTTGTTGTTTGCTATCAGGTCCATCCAGGATCGGTTGAGAACTGTGTTGGTAGTTCCGAAGTCATGCAGGGCTTTCTGCCTCAGGAAGCTACATGACATTCCCGAAGCTGGTCACTTCGGGATGTTTAAGACCTACCAGAGACTGCGCTCACGCTTCTACTGGATCGGTATGAAGCGGGACACTGCCGAATATGTTAAGTCATGTTTGGTGTGTCAGAGAGCGCGACAGTTCGCTCGTAGTCAGGGATTTCTCCAACCGATTGTGCCGGAGTACCCAGTTGATACCTGTGGAATGGACTTCGTTGGACCGTTTCCTGCCTCCGTGGGTGGAGTCACCTATGTACTAATCATGGTTGACTATTTCACCCGGTACGGTGTGGCAAGGGCGGTACGAAGGGCCACGGCCGCCTGTGTGGTGAAATTTCTGAAGGACGAGATCCTTTCGGTGTATGCCACACCGAAAGCTCTTGTCTCGGATCGTGGGTCCCAGTTCTCCAGCAAAGTCCTGCTGAAGTTCCGGGAGCGCTATAATATAGCGCATCACTTCACGACGGCGTACCATCCGCAAGCTAATGGGCTTACGGAGCGTACGAATAAGACCGTAATGGAAACCATCAAGCGGTACCTTGATCCCCTCAAGGAACAGCGTGATTGGTGGGACAAATTACGGCCCGCCGTGTGGGCTTATAACACAGCTGTCCAGGAGAGTACGCAAGTCTCTCCGTATCAGTTGTTGTTTGGCCGTGAGCCGCGGATGGAGATTGATACCCTCCTTCCGAACGGTCCAGTCCGCGACTTGCCCGACCAGCAAGCCGTGGAAGAGCAGGCTCGTCAACGTTTGGCGGCTGCTCAGAGAAGGCAGAAAGAGCGGTATGACGCTGGCCGTGTGGAGCCTCCTCTTTATCAGCCTGGGGATCAGGTGTGGATAAGAGATCAGGCTGGGAAGCTCGGCCAGGCGAAGAAATGGAGCTTGGCTTATAAAGCTGAGAGGGGTACGGTGGTCCTGCAGTATTCCGACCTGATCTACGAAATAGAGTTCGTAGATGGGTATGGTCGGAAGGTGCGGGACCGGTTTCATGTTGATAACCTTAAACCGTACGTACCCACCTGTACCGTGAGGGAGGAAGATGGACTTGGAGTCTCTGACACCTCCTCCGGTACAGACAGCGATGCCAAGGAGGCTTCGGCGCGGAGTGGAATGACTCCGGCGCTAAAACCACCGTCCATTTCTTCGCAGGAGTCTACCGACTCTGAAGCAGATAACCCCCCTCCACCTCGGTACAATCTCTGTCCGCGGAGACCGATTGTGTATGAGGTGAGTGGGTTTGATGCACGTATAGGAAGCCCTCCAGGGAGGCCCCTATTGTGGGGAACTCTTTGGGAGTCCTTCCTATGGTGCGAGAGAGCCGGCAGTCCGCTATTATGGGCGGACGGCTGGGAGAGGAGGCGGCCGGACGTTGCGGTGTTTGGGGCCCGCCACGGTTTCGGTAGAAACCAAGGGCGGCCCATCACCAGGTGTCCAGCCAAAGGCCCGACAAAATCGGTCCGTGGGCGGAGAAATCCGTCCGTAAAAACCTCCGTGCAATCTCCAATTACCGTCAATATAAGAGAATTGATGGTAAATGTCTCTTCCCACCAGTTCCAGTCTTGGTGTAGGAGAATTCACCGTGTACCTGCCCCTAAAAAGGCAGACGACGGTGATATCTCCCTGGTGACCGTGCATGAGGCGGCTGATGATGTTTTAGCTGCTACTGCACGGCCATTAGCCGCTAAGACGGTGAATTTGGCGGCTAGGCGCCATTTTGTTTATCATAAACTTAAACAAAAAACGCCGGCCACACGTGGGTTAAACAAAACCACAATTCACCGTCAAAGAGGCCACCAAGAACTGGAGAAAGAGGGCATCTGTGAAAAAGTAAGTCCCTCTAAGGGTATTTCCTTCTCCTGCGTGTTGGCAGTTCTCTTTTACTTGTTAACGGTGTGTTTTACGGTCAATGACCGTATACACACGTGGTGGGTGTGGTTTCGCCGCCATGACTGTTGTCATGGAGGCCAAGCCACTAGGGAAAGCACTTTTCCGGCGGGTTCAGCCCGTCCGAGCGTTCAGAAGCCCCCGTTCAGAAGCCCCCCAGGGAGTGGTTTTCACCGATCGAAGGCGGTGAAACACGGTTTTGACCGTGAATTGCCGACTTTGGACGGTGAAAACGGCATTTTGCACGGTAGAAGTCCGTGCAATGCCCTTTCCAACCGTCGGAACTCGGTGAGAGGGTGTTTTCACCGTCCGAAGGCCGTCAGCCATGGTTTTTACCGTGGTTTACCGACTTTGGACGGTGGAAACCGCGATTCGCACGGTGAAATCCCGTGGAATACTCTTTCTACCGGTTCCGAAAGGGGGAAAAGATGTTTTCACCGTACGAAGGCGGTAAACACGGTGGGGACCGTGAATTACCGACTTTGGACGGTGAAAACGAGAATTCTCACGGTAAAAGGCCGTGGAGTTCACGTTTCCATGGTAAAACCTGGTTTTTAATGTTTCTCTCCCTATTTACTAGGCCCATCACGGTGAAGGAGAAGGAGGAAGGCGACGATAGTGGCCAACGGTCCCCCTCCCTCAGCCCGCTGCATCCTGGGGATGCAAGGCTGTTGGAGTCGGGATCGGAGGGCTCCCCATCATCTGGCGGACCGGAAACGACGGACGGTACCGTGGAATCTGGTGATTACCCGGCGGCAGAAGCCGTGGAAGGTCCGGAGTCTGCCCAGTCGACTCCGACCGGTGTCGGAGCCTTCTGGGGCAGATACCTGCAGTCTCCTACCAGAGATACGGCTGCTACCACCGTTCAGTCGGTGGCGGCGGTAGTTTCTCCGGTTGTAGAGGCTGCAGAAGCGGGTGTTGATGGTGGGAAGGCGGCTACCGGTGTGGTAACCGCTAGTACCCCGGAACCCGGGTCTCCGTCTGTTCGAGACCTCCTAGACTGGTCTAGGGTGGTCGAGGACAGTGAGGACGTCTCCTTGGGAGCGTCCTTAGTCATTGACATGGAGATGGAGGTCGAAACCACCGTTGATTCGGTGGTGGACGCCTCAAGGCAGTGGCGGAGCCGCAACGCCTCTTCAGAGGGCTCTTCGGAGTCTGACGGGAGTAGTTCGGCCTCCGAGGGTAAACCGTCTGGGACGGGATCCCCCGGAGTACTTCCCGCCGATCCTATGTCTTTGGAGGCCGTGGCTGTGTCCTTGGCCGAAGAAGAAGACCGCTTGGATCGGTTGGACGAAGCTAGACGGGACATGGTCCAGGAAGGTGGCTTCCTGGTCGGGGACCGTCGATGCTTCGTCGGGGAGTTTCCTACCGTGCAGGTGAGGAAGGACGGCGCAAGAAAGCGCAAGAAAAAGTCCGGAGCCGCACGGATCACTTCCAGAGCCAAGGCTCTCGCAGAGAGAGAGGCTCTGCTCAAAGCTAAGGAGGAGGCATTGAAGAAGTTCACGCCTGCTGTGGGGCTTCGAGCGGAAACTCTCGCCCACCCTGAAGGTTGTTCAGGGGCTGCTTGGCCAGAGAAGCCGGCTGCTGGATCGGGTCCGCCCGAGGCAGTAGCTGGCCCCTCCAGCTGGCAGTCGGACAACCCGAAGAGGGACCGGCGAGCGGAGAAGAAGGCTACCCAGCCTCCAGTACCTGCTCCCGGTAAAACGGGGAAATCTGTGAGTGGTGGTGGTGGCAAGGGACAAAAGAGGTCCCGCCCTCACACCCCACCAGTGGCTGAAAGCTCGAGAGGTAAGAAGGCCAGGTCCTCAGGTCGAGGAAAGGCCTCCGAACCTCGAAAGCCCGAGAGCTTAGAGGATAAGCTCAGACGGCTTCAGGCTCAAGCAGCGAGCCTGCACCGACAGATCGCTCGTGCGGTCGGTGCAGGAGAGCGGCAGGAGTTTGAGCGCCGGGCTGCGGAGTTCCCTCCCCTGCAGGGAATGCCCGCCCGGAGTCCGCTCAAAACAGGGGAACCTCCTGTCGGTCGTGGCGTCCCGCCGATTGCGAGTGCCACGACCAGCGCTGGCCAGAAGCGAATCGCCGAGAGGGAGGCGATGCAGGCTTCCAGTGCACCAGCCCATGGTGCGGAAGCCAATGCGACTGGTGGCAAGAGTCAGCCGACTCTTGCACCGAAGGAGAAGTCTCTCCTTCGGGATGGTCGAGGAAGATTTGTTTCCGGACAATCGTCCTCGACTGTCACTTCGGCTAAGGGCACTTCTTCAAAGAAGAGTACGGCTCCGGCCGGAAAACCTTCGAAGGAGTCCGAGAGGGCGAAGGGGGCTAACCACCCGCCTAAGCCTGATCGGCCCAGTAAGTCGTCGGGGTCAGTTAAGTCCGACCCGACGCATGGTTAACCTTCCTCTCACGGGAAGAAAAAGAAAAAGGACCGAAAGAGGTCCAAGCGTGAGAAGAAGGGGAGTCCGACACCCTCCAGTAGTAGGCGCCAGGGAGCCGAAACTGGAGGCGTCGTGGCGGAAAAGGAGGAGTCCCGGCGTGCTCAGGCAAGCACGCCGGCCGGGAGTCAACCGGTCCATACCCGTCCCGTTGAGGCGGCGCGGATGGATGGTAGGTGATGCGCGACGTTTTGGTCGGCACGCCTCCATCCTCCCCGAAGGTGGATGCGGTCTCGAGCCTGTGGGTTCGAGCAGTGGGAATCCTGCACCGTGTGACTTTGCCCTCACCTAAGGGCGAAGGAACCTCGGTTGCAGGAGTTAGTGTTCCCACTAAACGTGACCCCGTGACCCCCAGTGGGGTTACATCCTTCTTTCCTGTCCATGGCGGCGGGGTATTCGATACCCTAGGACCTGAAACGTCAACCTCCCCTAGGCCTGAGGCTGAGGGACGGCGTATTGGCGCATTGCCCCCGTATTCAGATGCAGAGGTGTATCTGAATAACCGGCTTGGTCTCTGGTAGGACCAACCGGGAATGGAGGGTTGCCAATACCACGGCTACTACCGTCTGGATGAGCCACTTCCAGAGCCGTGGGTAGCAAAGCTACCGCCGTACAACATGCGCCATGTTGTGGCGTTTGGTTGTGGAGGTTTTCCGGTGATCATGGTCGTGAACCCGGTCCAGCAAATGTTTGCTATTTTGGATGTGGTGGGGCTAGATGCCGGGATAGTTCGTCTAGCCCGGCGTGCAGCCCCATTCATCCAACGTTTGCTGGGATGCGACTTAGGAGGTATGGCTGGTCAGTTTATAACTGAGCCTCTACCAGGGTGCGAGGCCGAGCCCGCGGTCGCCCTGGTGGACCTCCTAACAAGTCGGACGCTTCACACGCGTCCGCAACTCCAGGATATTCCTTTCTATGAATTCCGAGCCCTGGAGGAAAGCCGTCTTAGGGGGACAATCTTCGATACTGGTTTTGGGTGGCGTAACACCCAGATGTGCTTATGGTGGGCACGTCGGTGGGCTGCGGAGTGGATGGGCTCCACTTTCGCGACACCGCCAGAGAAGCTGTCCTGTCCCTAAGAAGGTCAGGTGCGGAGAGCAATCCTGGCTGGCTTGACTGACCTGTTCCCGAGACGGAACAGAGAAGTTGAGAGGATTGTGGCAACCTGGTCTGCTCAATTTTTAAATTTGATTGAGCAGACGAATTTCACTATGGTGGTCTGCCTGACAGCTACAGTAGGCTGTTGGGACGGACGCCATTTTGGTGCCAGCAGACCTCTCACCATGAAGTCTATGGGTGAGAGGTCAGAAGTGACCTCTGTCCCCTCCAGGTGGAGTTGCCTGGAGGTTTCCTGTGGCCTAGTCAACCACAGGATCTGGGCAGTTGGTTGTAGGCTGTACATGAGACTAGACCTGTGGGTGGAGGTCAGGTAGACCTCCACTGGCCAGTGCATCTTGTTGTTTTCCTGTGCCTTTGGCCTGTTGGCCTTTGTGTATATATTTATGGGGGCTTGGCTGGTAGAAGTTTACCAGCCAAGTTGTGTAAATATCATCACTGCCATCATATTCATCAATCGTCGTAAGTGTGCAATAAATACACTTTTATCTTCACTTGCGTGTGTTGTGTCTATTTCTTTGGGGAAGTACCGCGGAGGGTGGGTTGTCCGGTTAGGGGAACAACACCACCGTCTTTCCGACTTGTTTTGGCCGGTCTTCGTGTCGGCTCGCGGTAGAACTCCGGTTCTACCGCGAGCCGACACGAAGACACGGCGTGGCGGCGTGGTTTTTCGTCATGTCCGTCGTGGGTGGCTCCTGGAGCCGACACAACCCGGGGAGCACCGTGTGGGAGACAGCTACGGGTACGGTCCCGTCCCCGTAAGGAGCCGGTTGTGCGGTAAGTTTAACGCCGTTTTTGGGGTTTTGCTTACTGGGGTATTGTGACGGTCCGGCGGGACGTTACAGGCTTGTGAACCTTTGCTGAATGGCTTGCGAACCTTTGTGGAATGGCTTGCGAACCTTTGCGGAATGGCTTGCGAACCTTTGCGGAATGGCTTGCGAACCTTTGCGGAATGGCTTGCGAACCTTTGCGGAATGGCTTGCGAACCTTTGCGGAATGGCTTGCGAACCTTTGCGGAATGGCTTGCGAACCTTTGCGGAATGGCTTGCGAACCTTTGCGGAATGACCTGCGAACCTTTGCGGAATGACCTGCGAACCTTTGCGGAATGACCTGCGAACCTTTGCGGAATGGCCTGCGAACCTTTGCGGAATGGCCTGCGAACCTTTGCGGAATGGCCTGCGAACCTTTGCGGAATGGCCTGCGAACCTTTGCGGAATGGCCTGCGAACCTTTGCGGAATGGCCTGCGAACCTTTGCGGAATGGCCTGCGAACCTTTGCGGAATGGCCTGCGAACCTTTGCGGAATGGCCTGCGAACCTTTGCGGAATGGCCTGCGAACCTTTGCGGAATGGCCTGCGAACCTTTGCGGAATGGCCTGCGAACCTTTGCGGAATGGCCTGCGAACCTTTGCGGAATGGCCTGCGAACCTTTGCGGAATGGCCTGCGAACCTTTGCGGAATGGCCTGCGAACCTTTGCGGAATGGCCTGCGAACCTTTGCGGAATGGCCTGCGAACCTTTGCGGAATGGCCTGCGAACCTTTGCGGAATGGCCTGCGAACCTTTGCGGAATGGCCTGCGAACCTATGCGGAATGGCCTGCGAACCTATGCGGAATGGGGTTGCGAACCTATGCGGAATGGGGTTGCGAACCTATGCGGAATGGGTTGCGAACCTATGCGGAATGGCTTGCGAACCTATGCGGAAAGGCTTGCGAACCTATGCGGAAAGGCTTGCGAACCTATGCGGAAAGGCTTGCGAACCTATGCGGAAAGGCTTGCGAACCTATGCGGAAAGGCTTGCGAACCTATGCGGAAAGGCTTGCGAACCTATGCGGAAAGGCTTGCGAACCTTTGCGGAAAGGGTTGCGAACCTTTGCGGAAAGGGTTGCGAACCTTTGCGGAAAGGGTTGCGAACCTTTGCGGAATGGCTTGCGAACCTTACGGAATGGCTTGCGAACCTTACGGAATGGCTTGCGAACCTTACGGAATGGCTTGCGAACCTTACGGAATGGCTTGCGAACCTTATGGGGAATGGCTTGCAAACCTCACTTCCAAGCACCCCAATTCATGGTAAAATATTTAGAAAATGATTACAAATAATTACTAATAACACCAAAACAGACTACACAAGAGCAAGGTCATCAATGGCAGGGTGTCTTTGACATCATGTGTGCGATGAAGAGCTCTTCATTCCTCTTCATTTTAGTGAGCATCTGAGGAACCGATTTCATCATATATATATGGGGAAAATGAGGAAAATGAACAGGTGAAGAGACCCGAAAAGACCATTTATCGAACACCAGAAATAATTATATCATACTCCTGCACATTGCGAACACCAAGCCATTCAGTAAGGTTTGCATTGCAAGCCTTTCTGTAGTTTGCAAGCCTTTCCATAAAGTTTGCAAGCCTTTTCCCGAGGTTCACAAGCCTTCCCATGTGGTTCGCAAGCCGTCCCATGCGGTTCGCAAGCCGTGCCGTGCGGTTCGCAAGCCGTGCCGTGCGGTTTGCAAGCCGTTCCGTGCGGTTCACAAGCCGTCTCCTGCGGTTCGCAAGCCGTCTCCTGCGGTTCGCAAGCCGTCCCCTGCGGTTCACAAGCCGTCCCCTGCGGTTCGCAAGCCGTCCCCTGCGGTTCGCAAGCCGTCCCCTGTGGTTTGCAAGCCGTCTCCTGCGGTTCGCAAGCCATCCCCTGCGGTTTGCAAGTAGTCCCCTGCGGTTTGCAAGTAGTCCCCTGCGGTTTGCAAGTCATCCCATGCGGTTTGCAAGTCATCCCATGCGGTTTGCAAGCCGTCCCCTGTGGTTCGCAAGCCGTCTCCTGCGGTTCGCAAGCCATCCCCTGCGGTTTGCAAGTAGTCCCCTGCGGTTTGCAAGTAGTCCCCTGCGGTTTGCAAGTCATCCCATGCGGTTTGCAAGTCGTCCCGTGCGGTTCGCAAGCCGTCCCGTGTGGTGCGCAAGCCGTCTCGTGCGGTGCGCAAGCCGTCTCGTGTGCTTCGCAAGCCGTCCCGTGCGGTTCGCAAGCCGTCCCGTGCGGTTCGCAAGCCGTCCCGTGCGGTTCGCAAGCCGTCCCGTGCGGTTCGCAAGCCGTCCCGTGCGGTTCGCAAGCCGTCCCGTGCGGTTCGCAAGCCGTCCCGTGCGGTTCGCAAGCCGTCCCGTGCGGTTCGCAAGCCGTCCCGTGCGGTTCGCAAGCCGTCCCGTGCGGTTCGCAAGCCGTCCCGTGCGGTTCGCAAGCCGTCCCGTGCGGTTCGCAAGCCGTCCCGTGCGGTTCGCAAGCCGTCCCGTGCGGTTCGCAAGCCGTCCCGTGCGGTTCGCAAGCCGTCCCGTGCGGTTCGCAAGCCGTCCCGTGCGGTTCGCAAGCCGTCCCGTGCGGTTCGCAAGCCGTCCCCTGCGGTTCGCAAGCCGTCCCCTGCGGTTCGCAAGCCGTCCCCTGCGGTTCGCAAGCCGTCCCGTGCGGTTCGCAAGCCGTCCCGTGCGGTTCGCAAGCCGTCTCGTGCGGTTTGCAAGCTGTCGTGCGGTTTGCAAGGCGTCTCGTGCGGTTTGCAAGGCGTCTCGTGCGGTTTGCAAGGTGTCTCGTGCGGTTTGCAAGCCGTCTCGTGCGGTTTGCAAGCCGTCTCGTGTGGTTTGCAAGCCGTCTCGTAAGGTTTGCAAGCCATCCCGTAAGGTTTGCAAGCCGTCCCGTAAGGTTTGCAAGCCGCCCCGTAAGGTTTGCAAGCCGTCCCGTAAGGTTCGCAATCTGTCCCGTAAGTTCGCAAGCCGTCTGGTAAGAATCGCAATCCATCCCGTAAGGTTTGCAAGCCGTCCGGTAAGGATCGCAATCGTCCCGTAAAATTCGCAATCCGTCCTGTAAGGTTCGCAATCCGTCCTGTAAGGTTCGCAAGCCGTCCGGTAAGGATCGCAATCCATCCCGTAAGGTTCGCAAGCCGTCCGGTAAGGATCGCATGGAAGTAGAGTAAATGAATTTTTAGACATCACTTACACCCAGCAAAAACAAACATGGCGGGTCAACATTTTCTACCTAAAACAAAACATACACATAGTTTACATAATAGAATAGTATGTATAATGTGACGTTATGTACTCTCTAACCAGACCTTGACTCATTCAGATTCTTATTGATCTGAAAAAATTGGCCCATTACTTTTACTTCAATATAAAAATATACACATGCAATTAGGTAATGAAATTTACTTGTTTTATAGAAAACAAATGAATCTACCGCCACAAAAAGATAATGGATACCAAATATGTAGCTTTTTTTTCCTATGAGATTTTGCATAGAAAAAAAAACCTTTTTAAATAATTAAAAATATTTAAAGGCAGATTTAAAGTCTGAAAAATCTTTATTAGTTCCATTAAACAATCTAATATTTATTACAGTTTTAATCACATTTTAAAAACTTTTATGTCTCCAGATAATGGATACCAAACCTAACTGTATATGTTTGAAATTTAAATTAGCATATGTATATGCAATCTATCTATGTCTATGCAATCATAGTGTTGTCTGTCAAAAAATCGTCCGACGCTTCTGTAATCCTCTTAAGTAAACTTTTACAATAGTTAATTGTCTATGATAAATTATTAGTCATTTTCACTTGCAGATCGAACTTACTTGAGACTGACTGAACAGGAATTCACGTCACTTCCTTTAGATGTGAGTATTTTTTTTTCGGCTTTCGTAGTTTATATATAACATGTTAGTAGTATCTTTTTTTTTTTGTTCTTTTCGAGATACTTGACTGTCATACAATTTTTTCACGTTCTAGTCACTCTCGTAGAGGCGACTGAATAAGCGCCAAATTCAACAAACGCCAAACTGAATAAGCGCCAAATTGAACAAATGCCAAACTGAATAAGCGCCAAATTGAACAAATGCCAAACTGAATAAGCGCCAAATTGAACAAATGCCAAACTGAATAACCGCCAAATTTTTGGCTTTTATTCAGTTTGGCATTTCTTCCATTTGGCGCTTATTCAGTTTGGCGTTTTTAACCATTAGGCACTTATTCAGTTTGGCATTTGTTCCATTTGGCGTTTATTCAGTTTGGCGTTTATTCAGTTTGGCGGTTATTCAGGTTTTTTGTAAATTGTGATGGTCCAAATATTGTGAGCTTTTATAGACGTCAGGCTGTGCAGATTTACAGCTAACCTAACCTAATCTAACCAATCCTAACCTAACCTAACCAATCCTAACCTAACCTAACCTAACAATGTGTTTATCACATTTTGGCGGTTATTCAGTTTGGCGCTTGTTCAGTTTGGCGTTTGTTCCATTTGGCGCTTGTTCAGTTTGGCATTTGTTCCATTTGGCGCTTGTTCAGTTTGGCGTTTGTTCCATTTGGCTTTTATTCAGTTTGGCGTTTGTTCCATTTGGCGCTTGTTCAGTTTGGCGTTTGTTCCATTTGGCGTTTATTCAGTTTGGCGTTTGTTCAATTTGGCGCTTGATCAGCGCCACCTCCTAAAGGTATTACTCCGCCACTTGGGTTTTAAATATGAAGTGGGAAAGGGAGAGGTATGAGTTACTCACCCCCATGCTAGTGTTTTGGCGGGGTCATGATCTACTGGGTGCTACAATTTCTAACATTTTGGTAAAATTTGAACCCGGTTTAGGCCATGTTGCAGTCAATGCTATGTGAAAGTTCATTTAATTTCCTTTTTCATTGATAAAGTTTAGAACATATGTTCACCTTTTTCATTGATAAAGTTTAGAACATATGTTCACCTTTTAATATAAATTGTAGGTTAATAAAAAAAAAACTATGTGCATTAAACATGCACATTCAAAAACCTGTAGATTGCACAGGCTATACTGCAATATGAACACTTAATTATCTCAATTTTTAATTTAAAATCTTTGATTCGTCTTTTTCCATTAGCTATAGGTGGCGAGAACTGATTCGTTATATCCTTATACATATACAATGGGTTGGGGGCACTACAGCTACCAAGGCTCACAAGCGCTACTAGGGGGAGAACAGCTACTTGGGTCACTACAGCTACCAAAAATATTTAGACCTTTTGTTCATCAAATGGGTCACTACAGCTACCAAAAATATATAGACCTTTTTTATCACTTTCTCGTCACTACAGCAAAAAAAAACCTTTCTCTATAACCTAACCGAACCTTACCTAATGAAACCTTACCTAACCGAACCTTAATGATCCTAACTAAAAACTACCCATACCAACCGAACCTAACTGATCCTAACCAAATCGAACCGATCCTAACCAAACCTAACTGAACCTTACCGATCCTAACCAAACCTAACCGAACCTTACCGATCCTAACCAAACCTAACCGAACCTTACCGATCCAAACCTAACCGAACCTTACCGATCCTAACCAAACCTAACCGAACCTTACCGATCATAACCAAACCTAACCGAACCTTACCGATCCTAACCAAACCTAACCGAACCTTACCGATCCTAACCAAACCTAACCGAACCTTACCGATCCTAACCAAACCTAACCGAACCTTACAGAACATAATGAAACCTAATCGAACATAATGCAACCTAACTGAACCGAATGTAACCTAACTGAACCGAATGTAATCTAAACTAAACGTATTGATAAATATAAAGGCCTATATTTTTTGGTAGCTGTATTGAGCCTTGGTAGTTGTAGTGACCCTTTTGATGAAAAAAAGGTCTATATTTTTTTGGTAGCTGTAGTGACCCTGGTAGCTGTAGTGAGCCTAGTAGCTGTAGTGACCCAGTTAGCTGTAGTGAGCCAGTCCCATACAATGTACGAGGATATAAGGGGTAAAAGTGACCAATTGAGGATTTCTAAATTAAAACTAGTGGAGTAACCCATCATAAATGATGGGAGCAAAATTCACAGGCAATTGCGCCCAGCATTAGAATTTCTTTTCCTCTGCCCTTTTATGACATCAGACCAATTAACAAACCAATTAGAAATTGAAAAGGGAGGAGCATGTGACATGAAACCAAATAACAAACCAATTAGAATTTGGAGACGTTCATAAAAGGGCGGAGCAAAAAAAATTCTAACGCTGCGCACAATTGCCCGTGATAAATTCTAGTTTAATTTTGCTACTATTATCCCCTCCCTTTTTATATTTGAAAGAGAAAATGAGCTTTGCATTTTTTCTGGTGTGTGCATGCGCGTCGTTTGTTTCTTTTTTTACTCCTTTCATTTCAACTTCAGTTTCCCCTCTCCCTTTTTTCCTTGCCACGTTTCTCTCTCGCCCCCATACCCTTTCCAACCTTTTCCCCCTCTCCAATTTAATATCATGGGGATCTTGGATGGGGAGAGCGGAACATGATGTTGTCCTTGCGTGACCAAGTGGTTCATTTAATTAATATAAATTCCGATGTGCTTATGCGTTTTTGTCCTTGTTTGCACAGCGTTTCTGACACAGGGAAGGAAAGCAAGATAGACGGGACTTAATATATATATATATATTAATGCACATGTTTATTTTATTACAATTTATATTAAAAGTTCAAAATATGTTTCCTATCTTTTATATATGGTCTCAGGTGGAATTCTATTAAAGATACTGGTATAACTTCTTGTGAAAATGCAATTTCTCATTGTTTTGATGATTGGTCCACAACTCACTCTGGGCTGGACAAACTAACATTTTTTTGTTAAAAATGTTTAATTAAATGAATTTTTTTTTTACAGAAATTAAATAGTTTTCAAAATTACATACCAAATACAAAAATTTTTTCATATACATATTTTTTGCAAAATACCCTGTAAAGCCTCGTTTTCACAGCAATAGTTCTTCTCGTGAGAGTAGCTGTCGTGAGAGTTGCGATAGATCCTTCTCACGATAGCAACTGTCTACATGTCTTGAAGTAACGTGATAATTCTGTCACATGACAGTGATATTTGACAGCACAAAACGCACACCAGCAGTGTGTGAAATGTGTTTTGAGTCAACAACAGTGTTGCCTCTTCATCCAGAAAGCGAAATTTCCCTACAACTCAATTTCTCAACAACTGTTACTATTGTGACAGTTCTATCATGATAGTTACTGTCACTGTTGCGAACGTACTATCAACTATCTAGTCAAACGAGAGTGTGATAGTGTTATCGCAACAGTGCAATAGAACAAAAACTAGATTAGTGGGAAAACACTTTAGTTGAAAACACTGGTTGTGGTCAGTGCCATGTGGTGTGTGGGTACCACTGGGTAGGCTTGCCACTTGTGGAGGACAGTCGTCCATTCCTCAGAAGAGTGGTCCTGTGACGACTACCGTCCTCCTCTAACATAATTAAGTTTTTATAAAATAATTGTGTGGCGGACCATGTTTGCCTTCGAAAAGGGCGGTTCTGTACGCAGGACATTTCTTCCGAATGGACGACTGTCCTCTACAAAGGAGGTAAGGTGGCAAGCCCATGTGTGGGGTCCATCTTAGGTGGTGGTGAAGTTGTTGTATAATCTGTTCTCTGATTTTTTTTTTATTAAAATGAATTTCAGATAGTGCTTCAGAGTTTGGTAAGCCTTGTTGTTATGATGTGTGGCATTCTTCATATTGCGGGTGACTTTAAAGAAATTCGGGCTACGATGGATCTTCAATCTAAGTATAATGTTTAAAATGATAAATTATTTTGTGTATTTTGTTAATTACCTCGACCTTACCTTGACAGTATTCGTTTTACACCAAAGTTTCAACAAATTATCAATAAATTATAAAAATTGATTTCAATTTAAAGTGGACCGCTGTAACGTTCCCATTTTCTCACGGCCCACAGAGAGATCTCTGGTGGTCATTTGAAAGTGTCAAATGAATGTTACTGCTCAAGTTTTTCGGTCTATTGGCACCTGTGTTGTATACTTGAACACCAGGGACACAAGGGTCGGTACCTCAGGAGTCCAGAGGTAGAAAATAGCGTTGTCAAATCGGCCTACACGTGGCTGCGGGAGACTTCTTCTACCGGTAGAATCATTGGCTAAGTGGCGGCTGCAATGTCAAGTCCCACATCCCCAAAAGTCCACATATTGATTGATCAATCAAATAATACTTTTATTCAAAGACAGTGACTCGCTGTGGATTGAGAGTATCAGAGATGTCAGTCTAGTGCTGTGTTACTAGCCAGTCTGATTCTCAATCCACATGGTCCTGTTTAAATACAAAATAGTACAATAGAACATCTGATCTATAATACAAAGGGGCCAGGTGTGTCCAAGTCCCTTGGACACAACCAGGACCTTGAATTAAATACATTAATTGCAAAACGAAAACATCTATAAGATGTAATAAAATATAACAAGTAAGAAGGATATTCGTTAATCCGTCTTCTAAAACTTTCTAAAGATTCTCACTGACCAAGAGTTCTGCATCGTCAATCTCAATAGGATATCTCCTATTAAAATCGCCGATGTAGATCTTTTGGTTATCCTCACAGCTACATTTCGTACCTGTTTAAAATTTACCCGTTAGAATATACGAGGGCAGTTCAGATTTTGACCTGCATATTATTTATTTCTGACTGATGCAGAATTCGAGTCACTTGAGTACTCTTATTTTTCTATGTCAGTCGTTTGAGTACTCTTATTTTTCTATCTAATAACCCCCCTTTACAATGTACTTGTCCCCAGTGGCGTAGCTGGGCTTTTTGCTGTCGGAAAGTGCTGACCATCTCTGGTTTGTTAGGACCCGGTAGAGTGCGTCAGCAACCCGGGCCCAGTTCCGGCCACAACCGTGGTCAAAAGTGGGTTCACGTGGCCCAAAACTGGCCACGGCCGTAGTAGGTTGAGAACGGGTAAAAAGTTTACTCTCTAGGGCTTAAACACCTGGAACATCGATGACTTGGTTACACCCCTCTGCCACTTAAAACTTTGCGCCCCTTTACCTCACTCTCCACGTACAGTTTTCTATTAGAATTAATTGCAAATGTTGCCATTAGATGGTGATGCGTGAATTCCTGTGTGAGGTGTCCATGTCGCCATGCCCATTGATCTCTATGAAGAGGGGAAGCTATTTTGATGAACGGCAGAACGGGTCAGAACAGTCGGAAGAATGGGTCAGAACAGTCGGAGAACAGTCGGTAGAACTGTAGGAATAGTCGGAAGGTTAGATTTAGTTAAATTAAGCTTGTTGCAGGGGGTCTGGCGGCACAGCCACCAGTTTTTAAGAGGGTTACAGAGCGCCACGGACGTTTTTTTGACAGACGACAATATGATTGCAGTGTCTGACGTCAGAGGCGCCACTTGTATTGAATTAGCATAGACATAATGCTAATTTAAATTTCAAACATACAGTTAGGTTTGGTAGCCATTATCTGGAGACATATAAGTTTTTAAAATGTGATTAAAACTGTAATAAATATTAGATTGTTTCATGGAACTGATTAAAGATTTTTCAGACTTTAAATCTGCCTCTAAATATTTTTAATTAAGTATTTAAAAAGGTGTTTTTTTTTCTATGCAAAATCTCATAGAAGAAAAAAAGCTACATATTTGGTATCCATTATCTTTGTTTTACAAAAGAGATAATAGTAAAATAAAAAATATGGTGGTAGATTTATTTGTTTTCTATAAGAACAATTAAATTTCATTACCTAATTGCATGTGTATATTTTTATATTGAAGTAAAAGTCGTAATGGGCCAATTTTTTCAGATCAATAAAAATCTGATTGAGTCAAGGCCTGGTTAGAGAGTACATGACGTCACATTACACATAATATTCTATTATGTAAACTATGTGTATGTTTTATTTTAGATAGAAAATGTTGACCGCCATGTTTGTTTTTGCTGGGTGTAAGTGATGTCTAAAAATTCATTTACTCTACTTACATGCATGCTAGAAGAAATTTGATGAATTCCTCTAAAAGATCTGGTGGAGTTTTATAAACATATAAAATTTCATGCAGAAATATGTATTTATAACCTTAGATGATTACCTTGAAGTTCATGAAAAACCCCATCGGCATCAAATAATTACAGCTATGTCCTGTACTATAGAGCATAGCAAGAGCACCCAATTTCAAATTGTACAGTTACTATAGAGTTATTATGGAGTCTATAGTATCTCAATGGCAACTGTCACATTTGAAATGGGCATGCTCATTCTTCTAAAAGGTGGGATGGGTAAATTTAAAAATAAGAAAACAAGAGCAAGAAAAGAAGACATGGCATAAAATTTTAGATTGTGTTCCTCTCAACCATAGCCTCTATGGCACCTTATAGAAGGTTATGTGTTCAACCTAGGTGGTAGGTTGCCATGGAAACAGACAGCCTATATTTTATAAAAAAGGCATTACAACAAAAAAAAATAATGTATTTTCTATAGGGAAAACATCATGCCATTATATATATATATATATATATATATATATATATATATATATATATATATACATATATATGTACACTTTACCACCTATGTATAAAATGCCTAGGCAATATGCAAATCTACACTTTTTTTGCTAGTAAATATGCAAAATTCAGCAATTTAGGTCATGGACAAACAGAAATGTTTCAGGCAATTTTCAAAATCACTAACATTTCAGGCAATTTGCAAAATCACTAACATTTCAGGCAATTTGCAAAATCACTAACATTCAGGCAATGTGCAAAATAACTAATGTTCTATGCAGTGCCAATTTTTTTTAACTTTAAGGCAATGTGTTAAATACTCAGGCAATAGACAAAATTTAGGGCGTTTTAGGCAATGTGCAAAATTCGTAACTTATTTCAGAGAATATCTAAAATCACAAACTTTCCAGGCAAAGCACAAAATGACAACTTTTCAGGCAATTTGCAAATGATTTGCAAACCTTACGGGACGGAATGCGAACCTTACGGGATGGATTGCGAATCTTACGGGACGGATTGCGAACCGCACGGGACGGATTGCGACTGAATTTTGTCTATTGTCTGAGAAATTCTGGATTTAACACATTGCCTGAAAAGTTAAAAAAAATTGGCACACTGCCTAGAAAATTAATTATTTTGCACATTGCCTGAAAAGTTAGGAATTTTAAAGATTGCCTGGAAACTTTGTGATTTTACACATTTTATGAAAAGTCGATAATTTTGCACATTGCCTGAAGTTAGGAATTTTGCACAATGCCTAAAACTCTGAATTTTGTCTATTGCCTGAGAAATTCTGGATTTAACACATTGCCTGAAAAGTTAAAAAAAATTGGCACACTGCCTAGAAAATTAATTATTTTGCACATTGCCTGAAAAGGTAGTCATTTTAAAGATTGCCTGGAAAGTTTGTGATTTTACACATTTTATGAAAAGTCGATAATTTTGCACATTGCCTGAAGTTAGGAATTTTGCACATTGCCTAAAACTGTGAATTTTGTCTATTGCCTGGGAAATTCCGGATTTAACACATTGCCTGATGAGTAGTATGCACATGACCTAAATTGCTGAATTTTGAATATTTACTAGCAAAAGAGTGATTTTGCAGATTGCCTAGGCATTTTATACATTGGCCGTAACATACATATTTATTCATATATACACACACAGATACATATAAATAAATAATAGTGAATATGACGTCATGTTCAAAAATAGCATTTGAATGTGACACTACATACATCCTTGGATAGATTAGATGGCTTGATGTTTCTCTATATAGAAAATACATTATTATTCTTTTTGTAATGTCTCCCTTGTTTATAAAATGTAGGCTGTCTGTTTCCATGGCAACCTACCAACTATGTTGAGACATAGCCTCCTATCAGGAATTATGAGAGGCTATAGTTGAGAGGAATACAATCGAAATTTTATGCTGTCTCTTCTTTTCCTTCTTGCTGTTTTCTAATTTTTAAATTTACCCATCCCACCTTTTAGCAGAAAAATGGTTCCAATTTTAAATTTGACAGTTACTATTGCATACTATAGACTCTATAGTAACTCTATAGCAAATGCCTACAACTTGAAATTTGATGCCAACGGTTTTTTTCATGAACTTGAAGGTAAGTTTCTAAGGTTATATATGAATATTTCAGCATAAAATTTTAGATATTTATAAAACCCCACCAGATCTTTTAGTTGGATTGAACAGATTTTTTCTAGCATGCATGGAAATAGAGAAAATTAAGTTTTTGTCAGCACTTAAACCCACCAAAAACAAACATGGCGGGTCAACATTTTTCAGGTAAAACATACAGTTTTCATAACAAAATATAATAAGAGAATATACATCCATTGTAGCCTCTAATGCATCCCCCACAAAAATTTACCATTTATACATAAGCTGCATATCATATTAGAGAATAACCATAACGTCCTATATACATAATAAACGATGCGAGCACCCTCTATGAATATTTTTCAGAAATTCACCTACTTCACAACCCTCTTAAAGAATTATTTTTATCAAATGTGTCCGTTGTTCTGACCGTTCTGCCTGTTGTTCAAATTATGGAACAGTCGGAACAATGGACTAATTTGATGAAATAATCTTTATGCAACAAGCTTAATTTAACTAAACCTAACCTTCCGACTGTTCCTACTATTTTTCCGACTTTTACTACCGTTGTTCCGACCTGTTCCGTCGTTCATCAAAATAGCACCCCCTATGAAGATTTACTGGTGCAAGTATGTATTAAATGAAAGTAGATGTATTTTCGAAAATAACTGAATCACTTAAGCAAGTGATTCGGAATCATTCGGTTAATTTTTTCAATTATTTTTGAAAATACATCGACTTTCATTTTCTTTTTTTGCGCCCTCAAACCTCATTGCTACGCCCCTGCTTGTCTCACTGTTGAGGCAGCTCGCGTATTTCTACAGAATAAAATATAAAGTTTCATAAAATACAAAATAAATTTTTGCGTTTATTTAAAATCCAAAATACTTTTAAAAAAGGTATTTAAAATATTGTACTAAAATATTTACTTCAGCTTATTTGTCTTGGTGAGTACTAACTGTTGAAATCAGTAGCGTAGGTAAGATTTGCCTCTGGGGTGGGGAGGGGGTCAATGACGTAGGTAGAGTTTGTGCCACCCTGGGCGGTCCTCGAGTTTGCCTCCCGTCCCTCTGGTCTTGGTGGGAACAAACGATATTATCGATATCCAGTGATTTAAATGGTTTATAGAATTTTATATTAATTATGAAATTATTAAATAAACCAGCAGGCCTACCCAATTTTACTAAATTATTTGTTTTCCAGTTTAAAAAAATAATACTGTAATAATTATATATATATATTTTGCCAGGTCTGTGTGTACGGCTGTGTGTCCCAAAAAAACCTTGAAACACGTCGGAATTTATATAAATGTAAATGAATGAACCCCTTTTTTTTCTCAAGGTCAACTATTGTAACGTCCCGCCTGGACTGTTACTATAATGCGGTAAATTAAAACTCCAGACAGACGTAAAACGTACCGCCTACCGGCTCCACCATGGGGACGGGACCGTACCCGTAGCCGCCTCTCCCACGGTGACCCTTGGGAAGTGCCGGCTCCTGGAGCCACCTACGACGGACATGACGAAAAACCACGCCGCCATGCCGAGAATATTGCGGTGAAACCGGTGTTTCACCGCGAGCCGACACGATTACCGGCCGAAAAAGGACGGTTGCAAGACGGTGAAGTTTCCCCAAATTCCGGAAATCCCACCCTCTCGCGGTACTCCCCAAGAAAATGACACGACACAAGCAACAACGATGAAGTGTTTTATTACACTCACGAAGTGAAGATGATCAGTGATGGCAGTGATATTTACAAAAAGGGCTGGTCCGCTTGACCAGTCCGAAAGCACTTCATACAAAACAGGCCAACTGGCCAAAAAGGCAAAACAAAGAGACCCGAACGCCAGACAGTCGAGGTCTCCCTGACCTCCACCCGCAATTCTAGTCTTTCCAGAAGCCTACAACCAACTGCCCAGATCCTGTGGCTGACCAGGCCACAGGAAACCTCCAGGCAACTCCACCTGGAGGGGACAGAGGTCACATCTGACCTCTCACCCATAGACTTCATGGTGAGAGGTCTGCTGGCACCAAAATGGCATCCGTCCCAACAGCCTACTGTAGCTGTCAGGCAGACCACCATAGGGAATTCGTCTGCTCAATCAAAAATTTGAAATTGAGCAGACCAGGTTGCCACACTATATGACCATGATATTAAATAGGAGAGGGGGGAAAGGTTGGAAAGTGTGGAGGGGGAGAGAGAGAGAGAAACGTGGAGGGAGAAAAAAGGTGGGAGGGGGAAACTGAAATTGAAATGAAAGGAGTAAAAAAAGGAAAAAAACGATGCGCATGCGCACAATTGCCTGTGAATTTTGCTCCCGTCATTTATGACGTGTTACCCCACTAGTACATAAATACAAACATAAATAATACATTCTGCGAGTGCAGCAAGCGAAAAAAATTTCATAAATTTCTTCTTGGGCCATCTTAAAAACGTTTTTTTCGTTGGTGACTCCCCCAAGAAAGTGTCGCCCGTGGCGAAAGCCCCCTATTTACGCTACTGGGGGATCAACAAAAAAGTTGTTAGGTGTCAAGGAAAACATGTTAGCATCTTAATGCATTTTGGAAATTTTTTTAAGCCTTTGGGGGATCAAAACCTTATATCCCCCACCCCCATATTTACGCCACAGGTTGAAATTTTTCGTCACAATCTATTCCTTCTTCGACAACTTGTTTTTAAACTTGTGGATGAATTTTGACATCTTTTGCACCCTCGTTACATGAGAATTTAATACGTTTTGCAACGGAATTTGACGTCACGTGGCGCCAAATCCACTACTTTCGAGTGGCTCATATAAATATGTGAAATCGAGTTTACGAATAATTTGTCATGGAATATTGTTTTCTAAAACTGTGGTCTGTGGAAGTTACAACTAACACTAAGTCAATAATAACTGATATAAGGACCACTGGGCTCCTAATATAAGGTGAATAGAGAGTGCCCTAATACTGGCACGATGCTACTTGCACCAATGCATGTGCAAGAGGCATTTTTTAAAGTTAGTGGTTTGCATGTGCGTCTACAACTTATCTACTGGTCTGTCATGGGGATATCAGCCACTGATAATATAAATATTATTTTGTCACTGCAAACAATTTAGAGGGTGAATCTCGAAGATCAAAGGGAAACTCATGAAAACTCACCTTTATACTCGCTAAATTTCTGGGCTGCAATTTTTTTCTTTTTGTTAGCTAAGGTGGAGTTGGAAGAGGTAGGTATTGAGGCAAATATGCCAATTTTGTTCAATTATGTTGGTGATGAACACATAAGAAGAAGGCTTTGTGTGTATTTCATTAGTTCATTTTTATAATTTATTTACAGGTCCTGGGATATGGTTGGAAATAGACCATCATTTTATATGTTTTCTCACCGAGGGCAGCTGCTTCAATTAAGAAGTTAATTATTTTCTTGTCTTGTTGTGATTTTTATAACAATTGCTGTATATTTTTTTTGGTATTACATACTGAGAAATTAAAAATAAAAATCCAAGCTTGTTTTATCTGTATAGCTGTCATCTATTACTGTTGTTTGATTTTGTCTTCATCGTGAACATTTTTTCTTCACCGTGAACATTTTTTCACAAAATTGAAAATTCTGCTATACAGTGAAGGTGTGGAACTTGATATAATGCTTTTACTAATGAGGATGAAGCAGCAATCTGCAGAATCTGCTGGAGAACTCGGCCAGTTGGATACCTTTTTTGCAGTTCGTTTCATATATACAGTATATAGACTCACCCCAAAAATTGGTTATATCTCAAGTTAAACTTTATGGATTCACCTGAAATTTTCACCATAAACAGATCATCTTTTATTACAAACTTTCTGCTAGGCAGAATTTTTTTTCTTAAAAAGGTAAAAATTAAAAAATTAAATACTGGAAAATGACCTTTGCATAATTATAGATGCACTAATGAACTTTTCACTTTTATTAATTATTGTGACACAATAACATTCGAAACACAACAGCAACATTAAAATTTATAAGGTATATGACTGTCCTGATGATTTAGAACTTAAAACTTTTTTTACGTACTTTAAACTAGATTTATAAACACATTTACAGAAATTCTACAAAAATCATCTAATATTGTAGTGTAATCTTAGACTTACTTTACTGGACTCGCAACTCCCTAAATTTTGTGTTTGACACTTTTGCATTGTCGTTTTCCAAGTGGCGCCTCTAGAGGGACTATGGTATATGAACTTGATAGTAAAAGCCAAGTTTTGGACGAGTTCATTTTGTAGCTATATAGAGTTTATTTTTATGTATTAGTATAAAAAGTATGGCCGATGAAGAACTACATTGGCAATTAGAAATTGGGAGGGATGAACAAAAGTTGGCTCCGCCCTTTTTATGATGAACACAACTTCCAATTGGTTGGTTATGTACTCTGACGTCACATCAATCAAAGTTTGAACCACACAAAAAAAACAGACTTTCACTCCGATTTTTTGTAAAAATAATGCACCAGACGGAGCTGGCATCACTTTTGCCTAAGTACATGCGTTCAACGCTTTAACATGGAGAAGATAGGGAGTTGCCAGTCCAGTAAAGTAATAGTCTAAAGTGTAATCATGGTAATTTGCTTAATAATCATGTAGGATGATGTCCCAAACGTTTTCTACAAGGTTTAAGTCCGGGGACACGCCGGCCATTTAAGAGTGGTGATATTTTGGTTCCTGTAACGACCCGACTTGGGTCTGAAACAACACCCCGGCAAATCTTCCCCGACTTACCAGATCCTTGACTCCCTTGGGGGCTGCGATCGTAACATACTGCTCGCTCTTGTCCGTCCGTGCCCAGGGTGGTGCCGGTCGTAAGTCGAAGTCCCATGGCGCAAGTCGCCGGATGAAAGGTCGACGAACATGTGGATACCGACGCGAAGTACCGGCCGTAAACGACGGTTGCAGGATGGTGATGGTGACAGTGTTTCTCCACCAGAAACCCCCACACTCCCCGTGGTAACTTCCCCAATTATCAATAAATAATTGATGCGGACCACCAGTGTGTAAAATAAAAGATGATAATTTATTCAAGGAAATAAACCAAAGAATAAACACTTAGTATTAATAAAACTCCTGGCTAATCCAGCCAGGAGAGAAAGTGGCCAAATCAAACAAACAAATGAAGAACAAAGAGATGAATGGTGGCCATCTTGGCCACCTGCTGAGTTGGAGCAAACTAACACATGCACCAAGCATCAGGGTTAACAACACACTGTCTTAATGGCTGCCTTGCCATTAAGTACCCCCAGGCTGCTCCACTGGGGGGGGGTTGACAGTCTTCCTATCTGGAGTTTGTAGTCTGCCGGGCTGCCTACTATAGCAGCCTAGCAGACATCAGGATTTAGGATTGCTCCTTCTAATTAAAGAAGGAGCAAAACTGGGTTGTCACAATCCTCTCAACTTCACTGATCCGCCCCGAGATCAGGTCCGTCAAGACAGAAAGGATTGCTCTTGTGACCCCCACTCAGTTTCAGGCTGACTTTGTTGGCGGTGGAACCAGCAGAGTGCCCATCCACTCCGATATCCACCGACATACCCACCACAGGCACATCCGGGTGTTATGCCACCCGCCTCCGATATCGAGCCGTACCCGCCGTACGTAACCGTTGGTATTGTCTTGTACACTCCGAAGTGACCAGCTTCGGAGCTATCGTGCAACTTCTGAAAGCAGAAGGCTTCACACGACCTCGGCAAAACCAACACAGTTCTTGTACGATCCTGTATGGATTTGATGGCATACAGCAACCTGTTAGCCACCACAAACTTGAACCTTAAGTTTGAGTCGGGGTAGGTGAAGAACTCACCTTCACCTTGAAGCACCAATTGTCATTGGCCTGCTCCATAAGCCAATCCACCTCGGACTGGACCCGGTAAATTACCTCACCCACTTGTCAACTTCATCTACCGGATACCGACTCAAACAGTCGGCATCCTCATGGAGTTTTTCCTTAAACTGAATCTTATACCAGTACTCCTGCAACTGCATTTGCCAATGACCCAACCTGCCTTGCAGGTTTTTGGCAGTCTGCAAATGACAGAGCACATGGTGATCAGTTACAATCACAAAGTCCCTGTTAAAGATGTAAGGTCGGAATTTACCCACGGCAAACATGATCGCCAAGCATTCCTGCTCGGTGACACTACCGTGTTTCCGGTCCCTTCATGAGACACCTAGTGTAGGCCAGAATCCAAGGAGCCTTGTCCTCAGGTAACTTCTGGTATACTACGACACCTAGACCGTACCCACTCGCATCGGTGTGAATTAACACCTCACCACGTGGATCATACATGGTGAGCACCGGTGCTTCAGTTAAAAATGCCTTTAACCGCTCGAACGCTAGACCACACTGCTCCGACCAGTCAAAGGACGCATCCTTCCTGGTCAGATCATGCAGTGGCCTTGCAACCTTGGAAAAGTCCTTAATGAACCTACGGTAGTAGGTGACCAGTCCGGGAAAACTTCGGACAGCGGTCACCATTGTAGGAACATTGAACTCTTTTCGATTGCTTGTACGAGTCCCGGGTCCGGAGCAACTCCCTTGGCACTAAAAGGATAGGTGAAAGATAGGTGATTTTGTTAAGCATTTTTTAGGGTAAGGTTTTGGGGTTTAGGTGCAAATGCTTAAGGGGGGGTTGATACTAATATGAATGCTCCACAGCTTGTTGCTGGGAGCAATAGTTCCTTTGTTTCAGGTATTATTTCTTCAAACACTGTCCAGGAAGGAAATCATTTAGGAAAACACACTTCAGCTATACCTTCACATGTAAAGGTTATGGTGGTTAACTGTAGGAGTCTACGAAACAAAGTTCCTGAGTTCATTGCGGCAGTTGAGGAGACTGGTTGCAATATAATTCTTGGTACAGAGTCATGGCTTGATGATACTGTTAATAATGGGGAAATATTTCCAGATGGTTTCCCAGTGTACCGTAGAGACAGGGTTGGTCGTTCTGGGGGTGGGGTTTTCATAGCTATTTCACAAATATTTCATAGTTGCAGGGAAACAAGTTTTGAAACAGACTGTGAAATAGTATGTTGTAGTTTAAGGCTAAAGAATGGTAAAAAGGTGTTTTTATATTCTTTCTATCGGCCACCGGGATCCTCCATAGCAGATGTCACTAGTGTAAGAACTTCTTTGGACACTCTTCATCGTAAATACTATAGCCCAATCATTATTTTAGGAGGTGATGTAAATTTTCCAAACATCAACTTAGAAATGCATATGGTGATCAGTGGCAGTGACAAGCCATTAGCAGTTTCATTTTTAGATAGTATGAATACTTATTCTATGGAACAGGTTGTAACTAAACCAACCAGAAATGACAAAATTCTTGATGTAGTACTGACTAATAGTCCAGAGTTATTATCTAATGTTAGGGTATCAGGGGGAATTAGTGATCATCAGATTGTCTTATGTGATGTTAATGCATGTGTGGAAAAAATTTCTGAGGTTAAAAGAGTAGTGTTTCTTTTTAACAAATGTAATTGGGATGTTTTTAAGTCACATTTGATAGATAATTTTCATAAATTTAAAGAATGTTTTCATCCTCAAAATGTGAATTTGAATTGGTCACGATTTCATAGTTTAATTTTAAGTGGGTCTTCCTCCTTTATTCCAACCAAGATAGTTAGACTGTGCCACACCAGTATGGTACACTAGCAAAGTTAAAAGGGCTCTTCGTAAGCAACGCTTATGGAGGAATAGGGCTAGAAATCACCCAAAATTAGTGAATTCCATATTGCACGCACAGCAGCGAAACGGGAAATCTTGTTAGCTCACGATAATTTTAAAACAGAAATGCTTGGAGAATGGTTAAAAACGGACCCAAAACTATTTTGGCGTTATATCAAGAACTCTAGGCGAAGTAGAGAATCTATTCCTTCTCTGGTTGACACAAATGGGAAGCTTGTTTCAGATCCAGTAGGGAAAGCTACCTAATTAAATGAACAATACAAGAAGGTCTTCACAATTGATGATGGCATACCACATGAGGGTTTTCCTTCAACATCTCTTTGTATGGATCAAATTGTAATAACTGCAGATGGGATAGTCAAGCAACTTCTAAAATTAGACTCAAATAAAACCTGTGGTCCAGATAGGATGTATGCTATCATTTTAAAAAATCTTGCACAAGAGTTGGGTCTATACCTTCAGTTCATTTTTCAACAGAGTTTAGATGTAGGTATTGTACCAGATATGTGGAAATTAGCTAATGTTAGTCCAATTTTTAAATCAGGAGACAAGTCTCAGGTAACTAATTACAGACCCGTGTCTTTAACCTCGATAGTTTGCAAGGTCCTTGAACATATATATTCCTCCTCAATGAATTTTCTTATGGAAAACAATCTTTTGTGTGATAACCAGCATGGGTTTTTTAGGGGGCGTTCATGTGAAACCCAGCTTATTTTAGTTGATGACCTTCAGAAAATTTTAGACATAGGCAGTCAGATTTGGTTTTTCTTGATCTCTGCAAGGCATTTGACACAGTTTCTCACTCAAAACTAATGACAAAAATTAGTGGGTATGGATTGGGTGAGCAGGTGTATAAATGGGTGCATTCTTTTTTGAGTGATAGGAAACAAAGGCTTGTTGCAGGTGGGTCTGAATCTGACTGGATGGGGGTTACATCAGGGGTTCCTCAGGGTAGTGTGTTGGGTCCGCTTCTGTTTCTTTTATATATCAATGACCTCAGCAGTCAAGTTAGCAGCAATTGCCGGCTATTTGCAGCTGATACAATAATTTATCGTGAGGTTACTTCTGACAATGATTGCCATATTATTGATAGTGACTTGAAAGCAATAGAGGCATGGTGTTCTAAATGGCAACTTCAACTTAATAAGGAAAAATGTTGTGTAATGAGGGTAGCTAGCGGAAGGAATCTAATATTTCCATATAGAATAGGGGCCATTCCACTTAATAACATAGATTCTTATAGATTTTTGAGGGTAACGATTACAGCTAAACTTTCTTGGAAGCTGCATGTCGAACAGATTATTTCCAAGTCTATGCAGATGCTTAGGTTTAGTCAATGCGTTCTAAGAATGTGTCCCAGGGAGGTAAAATGTATAGCATATCAATCATTAGTACGTCCCCATCTAGAATACTGCAGCTCTGTGTGGAATCCAAACACTGAAGACTTAGCTCACTCTATAGAAATGGTCCAACGCAGGGCTGCTAGGTTTGTTTGTGGTAAATATGGATATGCCGACAGTGTAACTAAAATGCTTTCAGAGCTTGTTTGGGATAGTTTACTTGCAAGACGTTCAGATTTTAGTCTTAATATCTTTAATCGAATGCTAGAAGGCTCTTGCCCTAAACCTACTTCAAGTAAACTTTGCAGGGCATTATATTTGGGTAGGGTGACCACTCTAACAAAGTTGGAGAGATTTTTGCATGAACAGATTCTTATTACTGGTCATTTGTCCCTATTGCGATTCGACAATGGAACTCGCTTGCTGGGGATTTTGTGCAGGAAAAACGTATTTTATGGGAGTCATAATTTTGTTTTGTTGAATATCGTTGAATATCGCCTGCATATATTTGCAGCATTAAAAAATATTGAAATTGTTGTTGGGTTTATATCAATAGGGTTTTATATTTTCTGGTTTTGACAATGCATTTTCTATGCTGCACTTGGACTCTTGTCTCTCTGCCATAGGCCTTTATGGCTGCTTGCAGAGTAATTTTTCAAATTCAAATTCAAATACTCCTGCAACTGCATTTGCCAAAGCCCCAACCTGCCTTGCAGGTTTTTGGCAGTCTGCAAATGACAGAGCACATGGTGATCAGTTACGATCACAAAGTCCCGGTTAAAGATGTAAGGTCGGAATTTACCCAAGGCAAATATGATCGCCAAGCATTCCTGCTCGGTGACACCATACCGTCTATCCGGTCCCTTCACAAGACTGCTAGTGTAGGCCAGAACCCGAGTAGCCTTGTCCTCAGGTAACTTCTGGTATACTACGACACCTAGACCGTACCCACTAGCATTGGTGTGAATTAACACCTCACCACGTGGATCATACATGGTGAACACCGGTGCTTCGGTTAAAAATGCCTTGAACCGCTCGAACGCTAGACCACACTGCTCCGACCAGTCAAATGACGCATCCTTCCTGGTCAGATCATGCAGTGGCCTTGCAACCTTGGCGAAGTCGTTAATGAACCTACGGTAGTAGCCGGCCAGTCCAAGAAAACTTCGGACGGCGGTGACTGTTGTAGGCACATTGAACTCTTCGACTGCTCTCATGAGTCCCGGGTCCGGAGCAGCTCCCTCGGCACTGACAATGTGACCGAGATATTTGACCTTGTCAAAACCGAAGTAACATTTCTTCGGCTGGAGTTTCAGCTCCGCCCCTCGTAGCAGCCTCAGGACAGTACTCAAGCGTTCGAGAAACTGCTCAAAGGTGCTTCCAAACATGATAAGGTACGTTGTAAACTCCGGTTGCCCCTCCATGGGAATTGCGCCCTGCAACCGCAGGCGGTCAATCTCACGGGCAACCGACCGGAGTTGCTCTGCGGTCATCGATGCCAACTATGATGCCGTGTCCACCGAACTGGCACCCGACTGGGACCTCTCCTCTTCACGTAAGAGGCCACCTCCTGGTCCAACTGGACGGGAGGCGGTAGAGGTTAACAGGCCTGTCCTTGGCCGTCCGCCTGTCTCAGCCGGGGTCATCGCAACCCCGTCTTCACCATCTAACGGTGCTCCACTGGTGACACTGCCCCGACGGTGCGGTCGCACCGTCACAAAGTTTCCGGTTGGAGGTTGGTCCGTAGGGACACCTCCTACGGCACCTTCCTCCATGGAATCATTGTGTATGTTCCCTCCCACAGCACCCTCAACCGGGTGCTGCTCCACCGGCCGACTACCACGGCCGACGGTGCGGGAATGCAACTCCAAACCGTCCAACAAACTGCTTCCCCGACCAGACATCGGGAAAACAGGGTCTTGGCCGATTTTGTCCGTGCAAACATGAGCAAAACTGGCCACCACTTGTCAGAAGGTACCCTATCGTAAAATACGGTGAATTTACGGACAAAAGTCTGTAAAACACCGACAATTAACGGTAGAACCGTAAACTACCTCAGTTCCACGGACAAAAGTCCGTGACCAACGGTCAGATTTACGGTGGAGTACCTTTTTATCGTGTTCGACAGGTGATGTACGGACAACCGTCTGTTATTCACCGTCTATTTGTGGTAAACAGCCTTTCACCGTCCTCGAACAGAGATACACGGACCACGGTCCGAAATCTACCGTCCACCAACGGTGAGACCGCCTTCTTACCGTGTTCGAACATTGATTCATGGACAAAAGTCCGTAATCCACCGTCTACTTACGGTAAAACTTTACCGTAACCCGGTTTTACCGCGGTATCACGGACAACAGTCCGTGTCCCTCAGTATATCACCGGTAAACCTGGCCATAGATGGGTTTCCGCCGTGGTCCCACGGACAATAGTCCGTGCATTACGGTGTACTACCTGATCACCGGACAAGCTACGGTTAAGTACCTCTATTCTACGTTCGGACGGTCCTGCACGGTCAACCACCGTGCCCACCGTCCTACTTATGGATAGCCTAGGGCTTTCCCCGGTAACTACCGCGGTATCACAGACAATGTGGACGTTTTATGTTAATTATGTATGACATGTGCAGTGTACTGTCATACATATTTAGAGATAATCTGCACATCATTTGACCTTGTGATTCTCATGATATTAAGTAAAAACAAGAGTCAGCTATTTTCCAAGATGGCCGCCAAAAGGGCGTCATGCCGAAGTGCCTCTATATCTCACTTCAAGTCTTTTACATAGTTCTTCATATTTGCCAAGTTTGGTGCTTTTATCACAATGTGCACAATTCACCCCTTTTATACTAGACTAATAATTTAAACCAAGTAAATCCGATTTTTGTTATTTTTTTTTAAAAAATCCTAATTTTTAACCCATCCTCTTTGGTCGATTTTATTTCTTCCCTTTCAAAATTTAAAAATCTCATACTTCTTGCGTTTCATATGTATAAACGCACCCAAAGGGGGGGGGATGCAGTCCACATTGCGTATTGCGCAAAAAGACTATAGAAAATTATCTCGCGCGCATAGCTTGTCGGCGAACTAGCGTTAGCCTATTAGTATTAGCAGAGCGCATGCGTATTGCCATCTTATCGTTTTATTTAGGTTTCCTATAGTGAACGTCTCATCCGCAGATTCCATTGGTGATCAATAGATGGCGCTGCTAACTCAAATCTGCTATCACTTTCCTATATAAAACGATCAGATGTCAATACGCATGCGCTATGCTAATTCTAATGGGCTAACGCTGGTGTCGGCGTTACCATACGTTTCTATTTACATTGCATTGCATGAAATTTAAACTGCTGAGCAACGAGCAATCACGCAAGCATAATCCCAAATATTGCCTGCTTTTTTTCGTGTTTTATTCAAAGTGATCCTTCAAGTCAATAGACAATAATATGTTGGTTTTATGATGTATTTGATTTTTACCGTCCACTGTGGCTCTTGCCCGTGATTGTTTTATTTGTAAAAAAAAATTGGTTTTGCTTGTAATGTGATTTACGTTTTATTGGAAGGAGAAAATGAACTTGTAGGAATAACGCTATTAATATTTCCACATCCTTCGTCAGAATAGTAGATGTCATTGTGGGGTATAGTGGTTTACTTTGGAAGTGACTGATGGTCCCCTCTCACTTTCTCCATCATATGTTTCCGTTATTTCCATTCATTTTCTTGTGCAACTAACACGACATAGCAATCAGATGTGCTGCTGCCATTCACCGCCACCATTTTACAGGTCAGATATATATTAATGGTCCCCAGAAGACATTTAGTAAATTACAAGAATTTGAAATAGAATTTGACTAACTTTACTACGTTCGTTTGTTTTATAATTTTGCTTAGTTATTTTAAAGGTTGGTCATACATAACACAGAATAAAAAGATATACAGAAGGGAAACTCGATCATTTTTCGGTGACAGAGTTTCTTCTGCGCATGTGCGGCGGCACCACTGACTATTGTTTGATGTTTATTTTATTTTTTGGGCGCCGCCATCTTGAAACTGAGTAATGAAAGGGTCTCCATAAAAACTGAATCTACACGAGTCAAGTGAGTTGATCAATCCATATGGCAAGCCGTTTTATTTTTTATTCACTTTTTTTCTCAATGACACGCATATCCACAATTTTAGAGAATTACACATATCTCTAATTGAATTGCAGATATCTACAATTCAATTACAGATATCTCTAATTCAAATACAGATATCAGTTGTGGCGCCATCTAGTAATGTATGTTAGCAGCTACATACTTGATTTCGTTGCCACCTGCCAGTGAATGGCAATTTACAGCAGGATTTGTATCTTTGAAAATATAACAACGTTATGTCAATTGTATTAGAGATATCTCTAATTGTATTAGAGATATCTTTAATTGAATTAGAGATATCTGTAATTCAATTTGAGATATCCAGAATTGAATTAGAGATATCAAAAAGCTCAGTTCTATTTTTGATATCTCTAACTGAATTTGAAATATCAAAAATTAGTTGAATTTGTGATATCTGTAATTGCATTCGAGATATCAAAAATTTAACCAGAGTTTTTGACATCTCTAATTTAATTTTGGATATCTCAAATTGAATTACAGATATCTCTAATTCAATTAAGAGCCTAGGTACACCGCCATCTTGTTCTTTTGAGCAGACGACAACGAGACAAATGAGTGTTCTTATATGGTGTTACTAAAACTGAGAGAAATCGCCTCACAATCGCTCAATTAAAATACAGTAAAGCGCAAAATGCAATAAAAAGTATTGTTCTTCACGTGCTCGATTTATATAATTTTTGAAAAGGTCCTTCTATTTTTAAACAAGGTTCAAAGTCGTTCGTTTTTTTAACCCCATGTTAAATCCCATTGGCCCCAAAACCGCCCCACAAACATTTGAAAAACTCTCGTTAAAACGATTTAGAACAATAACAAAATAATTAGCAGATATATTCATGTATTGGCTTCACGATGTTTCCTTTTTATAAATTTTGAAAAGGTCCTTCTATTTTTAATAACGTTTAAAATAGCACGTTTTTTAACTCCATGTTAAGTCCCATAGGACTAAAACACCGTCCCACAAACGTTAGAAGAACTCCCATTAAAATGATTTAGAACAACCAAAAAAAATTAGCACGTACTTACACGTGTTTATTGCCTTCAGGATTATTCCTTTTTCTAAATTTGAAAAGGGTTTTCTATTTTTAAATAACATTTAAAATCTTACGTTTTTTTGACTCCATGTTAATTCCCATAGGACCAAAAAAACCGTCACCCAAACATTTGAAGAACTCCCATTAAAAACGACTTAGAACAATCACACAAAAATTAGCACGTGCATTTATCTATTGGCTTCACCATGTTTTCTTTTTATAAGATAAGCACGCGAAATTATTTTTCTATTAATTATTATGTGACTTCGAACCGGGAGAAAAAACGTTAAAAAACCGTTTTTCAATCAACAACGATCGCAGCGCCTACATTCGGAGAAATTTCGAATTAAACGATGTATCTAGCCTCTTAAAGATATCTCTAATACAATGGACATAACGTTGTTATATTTTCAAAGATACAAAATCCTGCTGTAAATTGCCATTCACTGGCAGGTGGCAACGAAATCGAGTATGTAGCTTCTAACATACATTACTAGATGGCGCCACAAACTGATATCTGTATTTGAATTAGAGATATCTGTAATTGAATTGTAGATATCTGCAATTCAATTAGAGATATGTGTAATTCTCTAAAATTGTGGATATGCGTGGCATTGAGAAAAAAAGTGAATAAAAAATAAAACGGCTTGCCATAATTTTGTATCTTTGAAAATATAACAACGTTATGTCAATTGTATTAGAGATATCTTTAATTGAATTAGAGATATCTGTAATTGAATTAGAGATATCTGTATTTTAATTTGAGATATCCAAAATTGAATTAGAGATATCAAAATCTCTGGTTAAATTGTTGATATCTCGAATGCAATTACAGATATCACAAATTCAACTAATTATTGATATTTCAAATTCAGTTAGAGATATCAAAAATAGAACTGAGCTTTTTGATATCTCTAATTCAATTCTGGATATCTTAAATTGAATTACAGATATCTCTAATTCAATTAAAGATATCTCTAATACAATTAGAGATATCTCTAATACAATTAGAGATATCTCTAATACAATTAGAGATATCTCTAATACAATTAGAGATATCTCTAATACAATTGACATAACGTTGTTATATTTTCAAAGATACAAAATCCTGCTGTAAATTGCCATTCACTGGCAAGTGGCAATGAAATCGAGTATGTAGCAGCTAACATACATTACTAGATGGCGCCACATACTGATATCTGTATTTGATTTAGAGATATCTGCAATTAAATTAGAGATATGTGTAATTTTCTAAAATTGTGGATATGCGTGGCATTGAGAAAAAAAGTGAATAAAAAATAAAACGGCTTGCCATAAATCCACTTGAATTCATTTGATATGAAGGCGAATTGATTACAGGCAATTAGAAATCGATACAAACAGAAGTTGGCTCTGCCCTTTTTATAACGACCGGCAACTTCTAAGTGGTTTGTTGTGTGGTTCGACGTTGGAAAGGGTGGAGCATGTGAAGTCAGACTACATAACCAACCAATTAGAAGTTGGGTTCGTCATAAATAGGGCGGAGCCAACTTCTGTTTGTCCCGATTTCTAATTGCCTGTTACTTGATTCCATTTATTTGATCAACTGACATGGAGTGTTGGATTTATACATTCAATTCTCGTTCATGTCAAATGAATTCAAGCGAGTTGACCAACACACTTGCCTCATGTAAACCCAGCTATTTAGATTATGTACCGAGTCTGCCCCACCCCCCCCTCAAGTTGCATAAAGTAACCTGTTACTTTATGCAACTTATGGGCCCTGCTTCTTTAAAGATTCAACTATACAAACTCCACCCCATTTTCAAGATGGCAACTTCCTGCTTTACTTCCTGTCAACAACAACATCAAAGGTTCCGACAAGGAGTTTCCCTTCTGTATAACTTTTTATTCTGTGGTCAGCAGAATAAAAAGTTATAAAGCCATTTTACACTAACTAATTCACCCAAAATTTCAAATTTTGTTGCTTGATCATCACAGATGTTAATGTAAAAAAATCATGACACAACTAGAACATAAAAAATACTCAACTTTTTTTGTTTTTAAATCGGGCCATAATGTTTGGAGAAATTGGCCTTTTGAAGTTTTAACTGTTTTGCTGAAAATGATGCAAATTAAAAAAATGCTAACTCCAAAACTACTAAAGTAAATGTCTTAACAGTGGAAAGAAAAGAGTACAAATTACACATTCAATTTTTAGCATTTTGGTCAAATTTGAGTTCATATTTTTGGCAGTTATGCACTTGGGTCTACTCTAGTTAGTGGCACTATTACTTTAATTTAACTATGGCTGCAACATAAAAAAAATTAGTCAAAACTTCGAAAAATCCAATTTGGGTGACCTTTGTCCCCGATTTTCGCCCTGTGGTGGTCCACCTACAAAAAAACTAATTATGCTATGTGAAAGTTCATTACATTTCCTTTCCAGTGATGTAAAAACCACAGATGACATTTTACAGGTGAAGCAGTGACGATTTTTTAAAGTTTGAAAAATATTTTGACCCTTTAATATAAAGTGTAACAAAAACATGTGCATTAAATATATGCAAATTAAAAAACCTGTAGATTACATAAGATATAATACAATACATCAATGTTGTAATGTATAAACTTTCAATTGGTCACTTTTTTTAAAAAGGTATAGGTGGAGAGAACTCATTTTTTATATAGTAATACATATACTTGTGAATGTCACTAAAATGTGAGCTTTATGGCGTCCTTTAACCAAATCGAGCAACTCTTTATGCTCTCTTTTCTGTAACTCATTTCTTCTGTTGATCGTGCGGTGGCTGCACGAAGAAGATTCGAGCTACAGAGGTAGTCGGATGGTGATGGATTGTGATCAGCCTTTTGTGTAGGGGTGTAATCTAGCAGAAGGGTGGTTACAATCCACTTCTGGCCACCGTTGATGATCATCTTCCTTTATTGGTTGGAAGATGTGTTGCTCCGTAGGGATCTCTATGTCTTCTTGTCCTATGGTGTCTCCGGCTTGTCTAGAGAAGTATTGGTTTTAAAAACAGTAGACAATGTGGTTTCATATTGCAAACGCTATTCATTCTTGTTTAGAAACATCAACGTTACAAGAATGAATATGAATTATTAAAGGTGCGTCCACGGGCCCATGATGTGATACGGATATGTTAATCAGTGTAGTACAAAAGTTGAGCAAGAGTGGACAAAGAACAAAGAGAAACATGGTCTTTTTATACCTTGGACCTGTGTACACCACAAGGTGTAACCAGGTTCAAGTGACCATGGTCCTGAGAGTATGAATCTGCCACTTGAATATTAGAGAAGGAGGGAGGGACACGTATGAGTTGTTTACCCCCAGGCTATGGTTTTGGCGGGATCACAAGTTAGTGGGTGTTACAAAAATGTAACCAAATTAACCAAACTTATCCTATACCTGGTTCGGGAGGAAGGGAACAAATTAATCCCTTTCCCTTTCCTCACAAGTTCCTCTTTTATGAACTTTTACAGTTTCAAGGATCTTTTTGCTATCTGCTACTCCCCAGGCTTGTGCCCGATTAAAAGCTGGTAGATCGTGTTGTCCACTTTGGCCTCATCTAGTGTTGGTGATACAGGTTTACACCTGGATTGGCAGTTCTAGATGAGAAAATGTTGAAAGTGGTTCGTTGGACTTAATAAATATAAAATAAAAACTTCAGCAACTTTTTGCCCATAATAACAGTTTTATTTCCAAATCATACAATAGACGCATAAATTCATTATCGAGCAATCAATTCAAAAAGTTCTAAAGAAGTGCTTAAAAATGCTTAATTTGCAACAAAAACACGGCCTTTTTATACCCAAAAAGGGGATTCTGAGAACACTTTCTTAGAATCAACCAATTGGTCATTTACAAAAGTGAAACCCAAATTAACTAATTATAATGATGGACCAGTGGTCAGCATAAATGTCAGAGATGACTCTCATCCCTAATTAACAACAAAATTCAAGAGAAACACAACTCCATAGACCTAATGCTACTGCTTATCAGGACAATCTTTTTGTATTAAGGGGTCGGACTTGGAGGTTAGGGCCCAGGCCCTGGCAAGGTGTAACCCAAACAAGGATATTGGCAACATCAGCTGTATAGAACTGGGTCAGCCCTCTGTACAATAGTTGTAACGACCCGACTTGGTCGCTACAATACCCACGGTAAATTTGACTTAACTTACCGTCGCTGACCCTCCTTGGGACGGGTCGAAGCGCTGGCCAGCCCTCCTCTTGTACCCGTCCGTGCCACGGGTAGCGCCGATCGGAGGATCCTCCCCGCCGCAAGTCGACGGACGAATGGCCGCCGAACAGGACGAGGAATCCACGGTAAATCCCCGATGGATCTTACCGTGGATAAACCGCGCGCGAAGCACCGGCCGACATGCCGGAAAACATGACGGAACAGGACGGTGTTGGAGACGGTGAAAACCAACCGGAAACCCCCACCCTCCACGCGGTAACTTCCCCACAATGTATTATTAAAGAATAATAACAAAGACACGGACACCAGTGGTAGTGAAAATAAACAATAGATATTTATTCCATAAGACTAAATGGACAATAAAACACTCACTGTAAATAGGCAATATCTGCTGGTAAATTCTACCAGCAGAGAGCCAAAACAAGAGATGCAATTGATGAAATAAAAGATGAAACTCCTGGCTAATCCCAGCCAGGAGGAGAGGTTATTGACCTCCTTACAAGCAGCAAACAAAGAGATGAATGGTGGCCATTTTGGCCACCTGAAGATTGAAGGAGCACACACAACACCTGCACACACATCAAAGGGTTTACTTCCACTCTCCAGTATACAATGGCCGCCGCCATTATATACACCCCCAGGCTGCTCCACCTGGGGGAGGACAGGGACCCTTGCTGGCCATTTTGTCGTCTGCTTGGCAATGAATTTTACAAGTGCCTAGCAGACGACATGGGTTTCAGTTCTGCACCAAAAGGAGCAGAACTGGGTCGTCACAATCCTCTCAACTTCCCTGATCCGCCCCGGGATCAGGTCGGCTGAGCCAGCAAGGATTGCGCCCATGACCCCCACTCAGTTTCAGACTGATTTCTTCGGTGGTGGATTCATCGGAGCCACCATCCACTCCGACATCCACCGACGTATCCACCACGAACACATCCGGGTGTTTCTCCACCCGAGACCGACATCGAAATCAGTCCCCCTGAGTCTTAACACCTCCTGCTGTCGAAACGCTTCGACGGCAAGTGTGTCAAGTTGCGGACTCTGCCGAAGAGTCCGACTTGTCAGAAGGTCTACGAGGGCGGCCGCGGGATCGGACACGCTACCTCGTAGAGGGTGGGTGACAAATTCTCCCACCATTCCTTCCAAGTCGCAGCCAAGGAGACGCTGGACGTATGGGGCCGCGAGCTGGGCTATACGTACGAGCCCAGCTCCTGTCCCCACCACGTCTAGAACAGCAAAGCATCTCCTTACCGGGTTGACGACCAGCAACACCGGATAGTCCGTACTGCCAAATGCCAGCACATAGCGCATGGCAAACGACGGCAACGACGGCGTCCACGGAACTGGGAGTGGCTCCCCCAGACGATAGTATCCGTGGTATTGGTACCCCTCCATTCCCGGCTGGTCCTGCCACAGACCAAGCCGGTTATTCAGAAAGACCTCTCCTTCTGAATACGGAGGCTCCTCACCAAAGCGTCGACCCTCGCCCTCGGGCTCAGGAGACTCGGCTTTTTCTTCCGGTCCTAGGGCCGCAAAGACCCCATCATCGGGACCCGGAGAGAAGGGTGTCTTTCCTACGGAAGGCACGGGACCACGTTTGGCGGGAACGTCATTTTTCCCCGCCGGGCTGCCCCCACCGCTAGGTAACGGTGAGCTGACCCGGTGGAGAGTTCCCACCGACCGGACTAACAAGTTCGGTACCGCCACCACCTTCGGGGAGGATGACGGTATACCGAGAACGTCTCGCATTGACCGATCATCCATCCGCGCCGTCCTGCTATGACGGGTATGGTGCGGTTGGCTCCCGGCCGACACGGCCGCACCTTGTCGGGACTCCTCCTCCTCGGTCCCGATACTTCCACCACCACCAGTCCCCTGGGACCCACGGGTGGAAGCTTTCGGACCTCCCTTCTTCTCATGATGGGCCTTCTTGCCCTTCTTTTTCTCCTTTTTCTTTTTCTTCTCTTCATGAGAAGAAGGTTCACCGTGCTGTGAGCTGGACGCACCGAAGCTCACAGACTTACCGGGCCGGTCAGTCTTAGGAGGGTGGTTAGTCCCCTTCGAGTGACCGGACTTACTAGTCGCAGACGTTCTAGCCGAAGCTGTACTAGTCTTTGAACTAGCTCCCGTAGCCGAACCGACGGTCGAGGATGCTCGTGTCGCCACGAAGCGTCCCTTTCCGTCCCGGGGAAGATTTCTCTTCTCCGGGGCAAGGGTCGGCTGACCCTTGCCACCAACAGGTTTAACTGCCGCACCCTGGTGAGGTGCCTTGGCAGCTTGTATCGCCCCCCTCTGGGCGATACGCTGTTGGCCAGCGGCCGTGGTGGCACTCGCAATAGGAGTGGCACCAACTCCGACGGGAGGTTCCCCTGTACTGAGCGGACTCCTGGCATCAGCGTCCCGCAGGGGCGGAAACTGAGAGGCCTGGAGCTCAAACTCCCGACGGCGTGCAGCCTTCTTGTCCCGCAGGACAAGGGCAGCACATCTGGCCGCTTGTGCCTGGTGGTACCGCAAGCGGTCCTCCTGGCTCCACTTTCCTTTGGGAAAGCCGGCCGGACCTCCACGAGAGGTCTTAGCCTTCTTTCCCACCGGATTACTGGCCAAAGGTGGGGTGAAGGGGCGGGGACGTTTCTGTCCCTGACCACCACCACCACTGGCGTGAGCGCTCTTCCTCGGAGCGGGAGGAGAAGGCTGATTGGCCTTCTTTTCCGCTCTTCGGTCCCTCTTGGGAGTTGCAGACTGCCAGCTTGAACAGCCAGCCTCCGCTTCGGTTGGTCCCGAAACCGGAGGCTGACCAACAGGCCAGGCAGCACCAGCAGCTCCCTCAGGATGAGCTGGCGACACAGGGAGAAGACCCACTGCCGGCGTAAACTTCGCCAAGGCAGCCTTCGTCCGCTCCAACTGTGCCTCCCTCTTCGCCAGGGCTTTCATCCTGGCGGTGTACCGAGCAGCTCCGGACTTCTTTTTGGATTTAGAACCGTCCTTACGGAACTGCTGGGTAGGGTACTCCCCAACGAAGTAGCGTTTCCCATCCGACGCCAGGAAACCACCTGATGCCGTTTGGTACTGCGCGGCTTCATCCTGCCTTTCCAGACAGGCCGCTTCCGCCTCCCCAACAGGGTCGACCGGAATTGGACTGCCCTTCCGGGCTGGAGTACCCTCCTGGGATCCGGTCACAGACCGTTTACCCAGGGAGCCTGATCCTCTCCCTTCAGACTCCGAAGAGTCCTCTGAAGAGAGGATCCGTTGGCCTCGCCACCGCCTGGAGACGGGCTCCACATCATCTTCCATGGTGTCCATCTCCGCCTCCGTGTCGATGACCAGGGTTCCTCCCAAGGAGGCATCCCTGCTTCCCTCAGCCAGGCTAGCCAATTCTAGCCGGCCTTGGTCCGCCGGAGGATCACACTTCGTCAAAGAGGTAGCTGCCAAACCGGTGGCCACCTCTTCGACGGGCGTGCTGGCCCGCACCGGCTCACCAACCGCCGGGATCTCCATGGCTCCCAACCTAATGGTCGCCCTCGGAGAACCCACGGTGGGAGGCGGTGTCAACCGTCCCCAAACAGACCCATAGTATAGAGGGGTCCGAGGGGACGGCTGGGTCACCACAGCGTCATCAGCCAATAGCAGACCCAAAGGTCCGCCGTCGGCCAAGTCAGCTATGGCCTGACCCAAAGAGTCCGGGGAGCAAGCGGCATCCGACTCCAACAGCTCTGCATTTCCCGGATGCAAAGAGCTGAGGGAGGAGGAACCGCTGCCACCCCCGCCAGTTTCTTCCTTCTCCGCCGTGGCTACCTGAACAAAAAACATCATAAGTATTTGACCTACTACGGTAGGAAACATTTTCCACGGACCAAAACCGCGAAAAAATGTTTTCCGGCCAGGCAGGCACCGTGGTACACGGCCAAAGCCGTCCCCAACGGTAATTGCACGGTCGGAACCGGCCAAAAACATTTTTGGTCGGTCCAAATTTCGTAATTTTACGTTCGGTAACTTGGGCAGTGATTTCCACGGTAAATCACCGTAGGAAATCCCGTTTCCACCGTGCATATCCCGTGACCCACGGTAAAAACCGTCCTTCACGGGACTCGCACGGTCGGAATCGGCCAAACAAGTGTTTGGACCGTCCAAACCTGGCACCGACAATTCAGGCTCTTCGGGGAGTGGTTTACACGGACAACTACCGTGCAAAACCACTTTCCGTCCGTTAGAACACTGTGGATCACGGTCGAAACCATTTTCCACGGTGGTTTCACGGACAGAACCGTGCAAAAACACCTTTTCACCGTCCAAACTCCGTAGAACTTGGTCTCCACCAAGTCCCACGGTGTTCTGACTGTAAAACTCCGTGTTATGCACGGCCCCATCGGCGGTAACATCGCCGTCAAAATTGTTACGGTGATGCCTCCACCAAAACCACGTGTTCAAGCGGTCAATGACCGCTTGACACACCCAAAAGCAATAAAAGAATACTGCCAAAGGGCAGGAAAAGGAAATTCCCCTTTGGGGACTTACTTTGTTTCTTGTAGCATCCAATTTGCCTGAGTCTTTGCCGTTCTTTCGGTGAAACAGACGTTTTTTCTTAAAAATAGCGGCAAACGACCGTCTCCTTTTTAATTTAACGACAAGATGGCGTTTAGCCGCTAGTTTCACCAATGGAATGGCTAACAGCGGCGGCTTGGCGGCTAACATAACATTAGCCGCCTCCATTGCTGTTACCATAGGGATTCTACCGTCGTCTGCCACAATAGGAGCAGATACACGGCCTGAATCTCTATGGAAAGACTCAACAGAGAGATTGTGACGACCCAGTTCTGCTCCTTTTTGGTGCAGAACTAAATCCCATGTCGTCTGCTAGGCACTTGCTAAATTGAGTGCCAGGCAGACGACAAAATGGCCAGCAAGGGTCCCTGTCCTCCCCCAGGTGGAGCAGCCTGGGGGTGTATATAATGGCGGCGGCCATTGTATACTGGACAGTGGAAGTGAAACCCTTTGATGTGTGTGCAGGTGTTGTGTGTGCTCCTTCAATCTTCAGGTGGCCAAAATGGCCACCATTCATCTCTTTGTTGCCTTTGGGTGTGGAGGTTGTTAACCTCTTCTCCTGGCTGGAATTAGCCAGGAGATCCATCTTTAATTGCATCTCTTTGTTGGCTCTCTGCTGGTAGAATTTACCAGCAGATATTGCCTGTTTACAGTGAGTGTTTTTATATATTCCTTGTGAATAAATATCTTGTTATTTTCACTCTCTCCAACCACTGTGTCCGTGTCATATTATTTCTTTAATATTACTGGGGAAGTTACCGTGGGGAAGGTGGGGGTTCCGGTGTGGGGAAACGCCGTCACCATCACCGTCCTGTTCCGCCATGTTTTCCAGCATGTCGGCCGGTGCTTCGCGCGCGGTTCCGCGGTAGGATCCATCGGGGATCTACCGTGGGTTCCTCGTCTTGTTCGGCGGTCTTTCGTCCGTCGACGTGCGGCGAGGGAGACGACCTCCGTCCGGCGCTACCCGTGGACACGGACGGGTACAAGAGGAGGGCTGGCCAGCGCTTCGACCCGTCCCAAGGAGGTCAAGCGACGGTAAGTTGTTTCAGAATTTGCCGTAGGTATTGTAGCGACCAAGTCGGGTCGTTACAAGATCTTTAGGGGAAATTACTACTGCAGACTCCTCTTTGAGTTTGCAGCTTGGAATTGTGGATTTCTCCACCCAGCTCCCCCTGAACAACCGCCATCTGTCCGTGACAGACAGGCGGCGCCCAGTCCAGGGGTCACTGCGCTCCCAATCCTTATTTCCCCAATTCAAGTCATCATCCCACAACAGGAAATGACCTGCTCTCTCCCACCAGGACAGGGACTTCCAAAGTCCCTGCACCACCCCGGTGCCTATTGGAGCTCCAGAGGAAGCTTGCATAACCTCAAAGGCCCTGGGTTTCCTCGGACGGAGGTAATACCGGGGCCGAGGTGCTTCCTCTGCCTCAGAGTCAGTTGACTCCACCACCAAGCTAGGCTGGCCAGAAGGTCCTGGAGAGACATTATCCCTCCTCTCACTTCTAGCTGACCCAGACTCAGCATCACTGGACCCTTCAGAGTTCGATGATGTTTCAGAGCCACCTAGGCCATCTTCCTCACGAACCCCACATGTGGGAATGTACGGCTTCAAGTTATCAACGTGAAACCGGTCCCGCACCTTCCGACCATACCCATCTACGAATTCTATCTCGTAGACTAGGTCGGAAACCTGCCGGACCACCGTACCCAGTTCAGCCTTGTAAGCGAAATTCCACTTCTTATCTTGACCGAGCTTCCCAGCCATGTCCCTTATCCAGACCTTATTACCAGGCTGGTATCGGGGTGGCTCCACCCGGCCGGCGTCATACCGACTCTTCTGTCTTCTTTGAGCGGCCGCCAAATTTTGACGAGCACGCTCTTCCACGGCTTGCTGGTCGGGCAAGTCGCGGACCGGACCGTTAGGGAGGAGATTGTCAATCCCCAACCTAGGCTCACGACCAAACAACAATTGGTACGGAGACACTTCCGTGCTCTCCTGCACCGCAGTGTTGTAGGCCCACATGGCGGGCCGCAATTTCTCCCACCAATCACGTTGGTCCTTGAGGGGATCAAGGTAACGCTTGATGGTTTCCATCACGGTCTTGTTCGTACGCTCCGTAAGCCCATTAGCTTGCGGATGGTACGCCGTCGTGAAGTGCTGCGCTATATTATAGCGCTCCCGGAACTTTCGCAAAATTTTGCTACAGAACTGGGATCCACGACTCAGACAGTCAGCATCCTCGTGAAGATTCCCCTTCTTGAACTGAATCTTATACCGGTACTCCTGCAACTGCATTTGCCAACGCCCCAACCTGCCTTGCAGGTTTTTGGCAGTCTGCAAATGACAGAGCGCATGGTGATCTGTTACGATCACAAAGTCCCGGTTAAAGATGTAAGGTCGGAATTTACCCACGGCAAACATGATCGCCAAGCATTCCTGCTCGGTGACACTATACCGTGTTTCCGGTCCCTTCATGAGACGGCTAGCGTAGGCCAGAACCCGAGGAGCCTTGTCCTCAGGTAACTTCTGGTATACTACGACACCTAGACCGTACCCACTAGCATCGGTGTGAATTAACACCTCACCACGTGGATCATACATGGTGAGCACCGGTGCTTCGGTTAAAAATGCCTTTAACCGTTCGAAAGCTAGACCACACTGGTCCGACCAGTCAAAGGACGCATCCTTCCTGGTCAGATCATGCAGTGGTCTTGCGATCTTGGCAAAGTCCTTGATGAACCTACAGTAGTAGCCGGCCAGTCCAAGAAAACTTCGGACGGCGGTCACCGTTGTAGGGACATCGAACTCTTCGACTGCTCTTACGAGTCCCGGGTCCGGAGCAACTCCCTCGGCACTCACAATGTGACCGAGATATTTGACTTTGTCAAAACCGAAGAAACATTTCTTCGGCTGGAGTTTCAGCTCCGCCCCTCGTAACAGTCGCAGGACAGTACTCAAGCGTTCGAGAAACTGCTCAAAGGTGTTCCCAAAGACGATAATATCGTCTAGGTACACCAAGCAGCTCTCCCACTTGTGTCCCGCCAACAAGAGGTCTAACGCTCTTTGCATAGTGGCAGGAGCATTGCAGAGTCCGAAAGGCATTTTTCGGAACTCAAATAGACCTTGAGAGCAAATGAATGCTGTCTTCTCAATGTCTTGCTCCGCCATCCTGACCTGCCAGTAGCCACTAGCAAGGTCTAAGGTTGCGAAATATTTCGCCCCAGCAAGTGAATCGAGGGCATCATCGATGCGAGGTAACGGGTACTGATCCGCCTTAGTTTGGGCATTCAGTCGCCGATAGTCCACACAAAAACGAAAGCCACCATCCTTCTTGCGAACAAGCAAGATAGTGCTCGCGTAGGGACTATGCGAAGGTTGGATTACCCCTGCATCCAACATCTTCGCTACCTCTTCTCTCTCGATTGCACGAGCCGCCGGAGCGGTTCTTCGCAAACCTTCACGCACAGGAGGTAGCCCACCGGTATCAATAGTGTGCTCGACGAGCGGGGTTTCCCCCAGCTCTGTATAATCGAACGCAAAATGATCACGGCGTTCTAGCAGGAACTCCCGAAGCTGTGCCGCCTCATAAGGCTTCAGACTAGGTCCGATTTTAAGGCACTCTTCGAGAGTGGGCTTGACTTCCGCATTGAGGATCCGGCGACCTTTCTTGGTTGCCCCTCTCAACTTAGGCGGAAGCCCCCCTGGTCGACCATCTCCATGAGTGGGGTCTCCTCCTCTCAACTTAGATGGACCGTCCAGTCCCACCACTAGGGCTGCCTCCACAGCTTGAGCTGTCGCCACACCCTCCCCTGTTTCCAGGGCAATGGGTACGTCGGCGACGTTCTCAAGCCAAATGTCGTAAGAGCCTTCTTCTGTGGCTTCGGCAATCCCTGCCACTGCCAACAGACCACGGCCTCCTAAGGCTTTACGATGGGGCTCAACGAGAAGCAGCTGTCCAGGGCCAGCATGCTCTATCAAGCTCACGGAAACTATCTTCCGCTCATGAGCTGATAACCATACGTTCTGCAACAGTCGCAGGGAACAAACTTCCCCGCTCCTAATTGGAGAACTGGTCTCGGCAAGCGTAGGTGACACAATGTCAACCCACCCATCCACCTTTTCAGGCTCTGCAGGCATACCTTCCGGGAACCCGAAAGGAGGAAGTAGCACCGGCTCCACAGAATCGTGAAGCCTCGCCAACGCCTCCAATACGGAACTCGGAAGTTGTACCGAAGTACCCTGCGCAGCCTGGACGGCCAGTGCGGCATGGAGAGCATCTGGATGTGCATTTCAGATGTCTTCCCGGAAATATACTTTCCGGCTCACGACGTCCAACATTAACCCAAACCGGGAAGCCAGGTCAACACCTATTACGGCTTCCCCTTCACCCTCAATGAGGAGAAGATGGGTATGTATGGACCGTTCGTGGATTGACATGTCCACGTACATGACTCCTTCTATCTGGATGGAGTACCCGCTCATGCCCGTCAGGAATGAGGGGAGGCTAACCTCCTGCACCGGTAACTCCATGTCCCGTGCCACCGACATGCTCATTACCGATACTTCGGCACCGGTGTCGACGATCGACTCAACCAGCCGACCATCCATCGACACCAGAACACGCGGTGCCCCACGCAAGTAAGCACGGCTCTGTAATTCCGGAATGGGCAACCGGCGTTGCCCGACATTACTTCTCTGAGCCTCATCCGTCCTTCCGTCCCCAGGGGACAGTCGTACCGGATGCTCAGGGGCCTGGCTTCCAGTCTCCACACCAGGAGACCCACCAGGCCTGGGCGACAGCATGGGCGCACCAATGCTCGAAGCCCTCGTAACGCCCGTACCATTCGGACCTTCCTCCCCCTCATCAGGGAAGAAAGGTGCCACCCAGCTCTCCAGCCGGGCAAGCGCAGCTTCCAGTGTGGGGCTTGGCTCCTGAAATACCCACTGGGTAATTTCTGGGTCCGCAGACCTAGCCAGAGGCACCCCTGCGTCATGCAGGATACCCACATATCTGGAGACTGCCCGAAGGTACGCTCCTTCTTTACTTCGCCGGCTTTGCCGGACACCTGAGTTTTGAAGCATTACTGGTCGACTGCAGCTCAGTTCTGCAGGGACCGGCGCCGGTTTAACGAGGGCGGGCCCTCGTTTCTGGCAACAGGTAGATAGAACATCTGTCCATCAATGACGGTGGACAGATACTCCCGGCCCTGCAGTACCACGGGTGCTAGACCCGGCAGGTACTGCACCACTGGGCTTTCGCCTGGTGGTACTCGAGCAACCTGTCCTTGGGCAACTGCCCTCGGACAGTCCTTCCTAAGGTGACCCATCTGGTTACACCGAAAGCATTTACCTGGTTGCCTACGAGTAGGACCTCCACCTCCAGCCGTTTGGCTGGAACTTGACGAGGCTGCTGTGGACGTATTTCCACCCTGGCTCTGCCGCTTCGTCTTTCTTCCCTTCTGCCCTCCGGTCTTGGCGGTAGCTCCGTCCGATTTGGACGGTGCCGCTGCCTTCGCACCCGAAGAGGTAGAAGTAGACGTAGCAGAGCTCTTGGGCTTTGCCACAGCACCAGAGACCTTAGCCGTAGCCTGGGCCCCTGGCACCGTCAAGGTACGGGCAGGTAACGCTCCCGCCGTAAGCATGTCGGCCTCAACCAACATTGCCTCGGTGGTAAAGTCCCTGACCGTCTCAGCTTTCTATCCCCAGAGAGGTCTGAGAATCTCCGGCTGCAGTTTCTTCTTATACCGGAGGAGTCGACAAGACTCATCCTCACCAGGCGAAACTCGTTCTGCTAGCTCAACAAAGCGCCAGTAGAACGCCTGGAGTGATTCCGCAGGCCCTTGCTTCATGGCCTCGAAACGGTCGAAACAGGCCTGAGCCTGATTCTTCGTCCCAAAGCAGTGAAGCATAGCCTGCCTCAACTCCGGCCAGGTCAGGTTCGGCTTGAACTCCACCAAACAGGCGTAATGTTCCTCAGCCGGACCATCGAGCAGGTACGTAAAGAAACTGCACCTGGCCTCATCCGTCCAGCGCTGAGCCCGAGCTTTGGCTTCGAACTGCCGGAGAAAAGGCGTAATGTCCTCTCGTCCATCATACCGTATGAACGAGTGAACTGGGTTAAAGAACCCAAACGCCTGGATCTCCGACGGGACAGCCGGTGCAGGCGTCCACGGCGCGGTACTTACCCGCCGTGGTGCCCTGCTCCGGTTCCTCGAAGTCTCAGCATCGGGTTCAGCATCCTCGGGTTCCACCAAGTGGACCCGTGGTCGCTGAACGGGCGGAGGAACTCCCCGACCGCCTCCCATAGGAGCGGTCCGAGTTCCTCCACCTGGAGGCACCCGCCTGGCCGGAGCCGGCGGCACCTCCCTACCTGCACCTTCCCGGTGCACGGGCGACGGTGTGAACCGAGGTTGCGACCGATGGAGCCGCCCGATCCCTGGGGAGAGATGACCCTGCCATCGCAGTTCATCAATCCCCCTGGCAACCTCACGGAGCTCCTCCTCAGTCATCGACGCCAACCATGACGTCGTGTTCACTGAGGGTGGCCCCGGGGTCCCTACCACCTCTCCCGCTAAGGGATTACCTCCACGTCCAACCGGACGGGAGGCGGTGGAGGTTAACAGGCCGGCCATAGGCCGTACGCCTGTCCCAGTTGGGGTCGGTAACCCTCCATCACCACCGTCTGCCGGTGCTCCACCGGAGGCAGTGTCCCGATGGTGCGTCCGCACCGTCACAAAGCCTCCAGCCGGAGGTTGGTCCGTAGGTTCAACCTCTACGACACCTTCCTCCGTGGAATCACCGGGTGCGTTCCCGCCAACAGCACCCTCAACAGGGTGCCGCCCCTCCGGCCGCCTTCCACGGCCGACGGTGCGGGAACGCAACTCCAATCCTTCCAACAAACTGCTTCCCCGACCAGACATCGGGAAAACAGGGTCTTGGCCGATTTCGTCCGTGCGAACACGGGCAAAACTGGCCACCACTTGTCGGAAGGAACTCTACCGTAAAATATGGTGAATTTACGGACCAAAGTCCGCAAAACACCGACAATTAACGGTAGAACCGTAAACTACCGCAGTTTCACGGACAAAGTCCGTGTCCCACGGTTGGATTTACGGTGGAGTCCCTTCTTACCGTTTTCGACCGGTGATGTACGGACAATCGTCCGTTATTCACCGTCTAATCGCGGTAAAAAGCTCTTTCACCATCCTAGAACGGAGATACACGGACAACGGTCCGTAATATACCGTCCACCAACGGTGAAACTGTCTTCTTACCGTGTTCGAACGGTGATTCACGGACAAACGTCCGTAATCCACCGTCTACTTACGGTAAAACTTGACCGTAACCCGGTTTTACCACGGTATCACGGACAAATGTCCGTGTCCCACGGTATCACCGGTAAACCTGGCCGTAGACGGGTTTCCGCCGCAGTTCCACGGACAAAAGTCCGTGCCCTATGGTGTACTACCTGTCTACCGGACAAGTTACGGTAAAGTTACCTTTTTCACCGGGTTCTACCGGTTCTGCACGGTAAATCACCGTGCTACCGGTATACTGACGGTGAAAATGACCGTTATCCCGCGTTCGGACGGTCCTGCACGGTCAACCACCGTGCCCACCGTCCTACTTACGGATAACCTAGGGCTTTCCCCGGTGACCACCGCGGTATCACGGACAACCGTCCGCGTCCCACGGTCCTTCACCGGACTACTACGCCCTAAGCCGCGATCGGCCGTAGTTCCGTGGACAAATGTCCACGCCCTACCGGCACCACACGACTCCTGTCTTACCGACCGCACAAGAGAGGCTGGTGGTAGCGCTACCCGGCGCCTCCACCAATTGTAACGACCCGACTTGGTCGCTACAATACCCACGGTAAATTTGACTTAACTTACCGTCGCTGACCCTCCTTGGGACGGGTCGAAGTGCTGGCCAGCCCTCCTCTTGTACCCGTCCGTGCCACGGGTAGCGCCGATCGGAGGATCCTCCCCGCCGCAAGTCGACGGACGATTGGCCGCCGAACAAGACGAGGAATCCACGGTAAATCCCCGATGGATCTTACCGTGGATAAACCACGCGCGAAGCACCGGCCGACATGCCGGAAAACATGACGGAACAGGACGGTGTTGGAGACGGTGAAAACCCACCGGAAACCCCCACCCTCCACGCGGTAACTTCCCCACAATGTATTATTAAAGAATAATAACAAAGACACGGACACCAGTGGTAGAGTGAAAATAAACAATAGATATTTATTCCATAAGACTAAATGGACAATAAAACACTCACTGTAAATAGGCAATATCTGCTGGTAAATTCTACCAGCAGAGAGCCAAAACAAGAGATGCAATTGATGAAATAAAAGATGAAACTCCTGGCTAATCCCAGCCAGGAGGAGAGGTTATTGACCTCCTTACAAGCAGCAAACAAAGAGATGAATGGTGGCCATTTTGGCCACCTGACGATTGAAGGAGCACACACAACACCTGCACACACATCAAAGGGTTTACTTCCACTGTCCAGTATACAATGGCCGCCGCCATTATATACACCCCCAGGCTGCTCCACCTGGGGGAGGACAGGGACCCTTGCTGGCCATTTTGTCGTCTGCTTGGCAATGAATTTTACAAGTGCCTAGCAGACGACATGGGTTTCAGTTCTGCACCAAAAGGAGCAGAACTGGGTCGTCACATAGTACAGAGGGATGACAAAGTTCTATACCATTCCAAAAAAAAAATTAGCCAGGATTGCTCCTGGGGTCATCGTTTTACCCATCCCAACTAAGCCTGAAGTTCATCCCCCAACTTCATCAAGGTAATGAATTCCGATAAACAACAGCAAGAAACCCTTTAAAAATTGCACTTTGTAAAACAATAACATTCTCGTAAGGCTGAAAAATAACAGATATACAAAATTAACAATATCTCAGGTTTCATCACAGCTTGATTAAAAGAATGATGTTACGTATTAAAAACCCAAGACCCACAAAATCAATCTTTTCCTCCTTGAATATTTAATTTCTGTTCGACTAGAACACTAAAAAGAATTTTAAAATAAGCGAAATGCCCCCTTAAAACAAATAGTTAAAAGATTTTTCTTTCTCAAACAAAAAAAAAACTAATTCCAAAAAAAAAAAACGATAATTTGAAAAATGCTTCCCAATCGTGTCCTGTTCGTCCGAGTTCTTTGGTGTGGGTTGGAACTGGTCCGCACCGATCCATTTTAGTTCCTTGGTCCTCATCTAGGGGTCTGTGTCCAGCTGTCCATCGTGGTCCCTGGCTGCCAGTTCTGCTTCTGTAGAGAGGATGGTTAGGTCCTCCAACATCCTCAAGGGGATGACTTGGGATCTCGGGATTGCTCCCAAGACCAATGATTCCATGAAGACCAGCTGTTGTGTTCCCAGATGCACATTGCCGTCTTGCTTGCTTGGTGGACTACGTTCCGGTGACCTCTGCTATTCGGCACCAGTGTTATCATTATCGATGAGATCACTTCCAAAGTTTTGCTTTGGGACCTGTCGCAGGGCTGGGGATAAATCAGCTAGAGAGTTTCTGGCTCTGTGCTGTTGTGCAGAACGACGACTGGCCAGTGTTCCAAAACCTGAATTATGGCTGCTGTCCAAGGCCGGTCCTGTCGTGGACGGAGCCAATCTATTCGGATTCCCTCGTCACTGAGGAAGAAACCCATATAATGGAAGACATTTCTTCCTCAGCACTGCCCAAAGGATACCAAACCGTTCCTCAATGGACGAAACTGTTGCGGGTTCGATAGCTTTCCATCCAACATATCCAGTCACTTATTTTTGCCATTGTTTGGGGGCTGGTGGTGATGATACCTTCAGGATCACTCCCGTGACTGGTCTAGGCACTGCTTCACTTGGATGGCCACGTTCTCCCACAAAGATTACATCGCAACACTGCCTCCTCCTGTCTTTGGCCCCTTGTCCTTTACGGTCCTGCCCAGGCACTTGTGGATGATGAACTGGTTAGGCATGGCCCATTTTGAATCTTCATGGTTGATCCCTTGTTTCCCTGTTCCTCTTGGGGCCGACTCCTAGTGAAGTATTCCTGGCATCTGAAGTCCCTGGGCCTTTCATTGAGGAACTTTTTCCTTTGGGGCCGAGCGGGATTAGCTGCTGGCAGGCAAGCTTCTCTGCTCGGATCCATGACCTTTGATGAAATGGAGACCTTCTCCATTGCTCCTGGTAGGGTGTGGGGTCTGTTTGGCTGATGAACATACCCTCTGACGATCGGTTGGTTCACAGCAACCGAACTGTTGGTGGGAGAGACTTTCTTTGAAATTTTCCGCATGGGGAGGTTTGTCCTGAGCTCTGGCAGCTTGATGGGGGATTGTCCCCGAGCCGGCAACTCTCGATTCTGTCTGTCGATTCAGTCATTTTATCAGCATTCCTTTTGCCTTTTGTTCTGCCTCGTCGGTTAGAACTTTTTAGTCCTGCCGGGAAAACACCCATCAAGAAGACTTCCCGGAGGAGTATCCATCTCTGGATGTCTTGAAAACTGCAATGCCGGATCTCTCTCTTCAGCTTTCCTCTTTTTATTCTTTGACGAATCTCCTGAAGATTTTCTATTTGAAGATGGCAAAAGCTTCGGCATTGCTTCAGGATGGAATCTGCAGCAATGGCGTAGTCATCGTCTTTTTTACGAAATTGTAACTTCAACTAGTCCAGAGTCATTTCTCGGAGTTCTCTTTCCTGGTTTTTCTCTTCTTTTCTACCTTAAAACGTCTTTGTATCGTTGCTTTGTCAATTTTCTTTTTGTAACTTTGCAGTTTGGGCACTGACACTTTTTTTCATTGATAATTTGAAAAATACGACTATTCTTGGGAGAATCACAACTTGAAGTGGTGTCTTCTGTTTTCAAGAAATTTTTTTTCACTAGGCGGCACTTCGTATGGTGGCAATTTTGAATTTTCGTCTTCTCTGGGCTCAATTTGGACATTATCTCGTCGTTTGATGTAGTTTTAATAGCAAATCTTTTTTTAAAATTCAATCGATTTTTAATGTTATCAATTGATGTTTTACCAGGTGTTTTCTAACTACCCGACTGGTCCATCACAATACCCCCTCCGGATAAATTGACCAAACTTACCCGGCACCAGGCTACTTACGGGGATGGGATCGCACCCGTAGGAGCCTCTCACGATTAACACCAGGGTAGCATTGGCTCCACGGAGCCTCCCTCGACGGACACGACAGTAACAAGTCGCCATGCTAAGAATAGACTAAGTCGACAAGCACATGACTAAGGATGCCCCAAAAGACATCCTCATCATTCTCGACTTCCCTAGACGAATCTAGGAGGTGGCGGACAGATGGAGACCCAGGTTCTGGTGTACTGGCAGTTACAACACCTGTAGCCACCCTTTCCCCATCAGATCCCACTTCTGCATTCTCACCAGCCACAGGAACTACCGCAGCCACCAACTGAGGGGGACACCCTCCCCAAAAGGCTCCGGCACCAGTCGGAGTTGAGTGGGCAGGCCCAGAAAATTTTACGGCTTGTGCCAACAGAGAACCCATGGGTTCACCTTTGGCGTCAGCCACTTTTAGCCCTGTAAGTGATGAAGAGCCCTGCGACTCCAGCAGCTCAGCATCCTCAGGTGGTGGACCTGAGAAAAAGGAAACTATGGTTAGAAAACATTTGCAACCATAGAAAAGTGAATTCCACGGGCTTTCACCATGCGAATTCCCGTTTTCACTGTCCAAAGTCGAAAATTCACAGTATCTATCATGAATTACACCCTTCGGATGGTGAAAACTAGTTTTCTACCCGTTCCGACCCTAGGAAAGGGCATTCCACGGATTTCAAGCATGCGATTTACTGATGCCACTGTACAAAGTCGGTAAACCACGGTAATGACCTTGATTCGTCGCCTTCGGATGGCGGCAACTGCTTTCTTTCGGGTTCTGGCCTTCCAAATACCGTTTAACTTGGGCATTGCCAAGCGCTATGGCGCTCGGACGGGCAGAACCCATCAGAAAAACGCTTTCCCTAGTGGCTGAACGACCATGACAACATTAATGGTGGTTCCACCACTCCCACCACGTGGCAGTGGTCAATGACTGTTTGACACACCGTTAAACAATCAAACAGAACTTCCAACAGGCATTAAAAGGAAATTTCCTTACATTTCCGCGATGAATTTGTGATTTTCAATGTGAAAACCTTGTGGCTAGCATCCTTTGTTTACCAATATAAACAATATGGTGCCTAGCCACTAAATTTACCGTATTAGCGGCTGGTGATGGTGACTTAGCAGCTAGAACACCCTCAGCTGCCTCAGCCCTGGTCAAGATGGAGATTTTACCATCGTCTACCTTTTTAAGGGCAGACACAGTGAATCTCCTTACGTACAGACTGGAGTATGACAGATGAGATATTCGAGGAGTTCATGGATGGACTGTCCCGTCCACGGTCCGATTCTATCGGTCCTCCAGCCAATCCTTCCTGAGTGGGTCGCCCATGGTTTTCCACGAAACCACAGTGGTCCCAATACGCAGGCAGGTAAGGCCTCCTATCCTAGCCATCCGCCCAAACTAGGGGGCGACCAGCTTCTTCCCACCATGGCAGGGATTCACGAAGAATACTTCGCCATTCATAATTGCGAGAGGCATGCCTGAAGGAAACTGATTGTACCTCAAACACCCTTGGTATCTGCTGACGGAGGTTATACCGCGGGGATGGGTTTTCCTCTGCCTCAGAGTCAGTGGACTCCTTCGAAGAAACGGATTGAGGCTTTGGCACCGGAGTACCGTTACTATTCGCGGAACCCTCCGGTTTAGCATCGATACTGCTGCTGTCTGCATCGGAGTAGGTGTCAGAGATGCCAAGTCCATCTTCCTTCCTCACTTTGCAATTTTGTACGTACAGTTTCAAATTATCGACAGCAAACCTGTCTCGCACCTTCCGACCATACCCATCTGCGAACCCATCACCCGAACTGGGTGAAATAGTCAACCATGATAAGAACATAGGTGACCACCGACAGAGGCAGGAAATGGCTCCACGAAGTCCATTCCCCAGGTGTGAACTGAGTACTTCTGCACAATGGCTTGCAGAAATTCCTGACTTGTGAACTGTCGCACTGTTTGACACAACAAACACGACAATGTATTCGGCAGTGTCCTGCTTCATACCGACCCAGTAGAAGCATGAGTGCAGTTTCTGGTAGGTCTTAAACATCCTGAAGGGGCAAGCTTCGGGAATGTCATGTAGCTTCCCTCAGACAGAAAGCCCTGCATGATGGCCGGAACCGATCCTGTATGGACCTGTTGGCATACAGAAACTTGTTTGCCACCACAAACTTGGCCCGAATTGTCGAGTTGGTGGTCGGTGAAGAGTTCCTTCACCACTTTGGAGCACCAGCCATCGGCTGCCTGCTTCTTGACCCAATCCACCTCGAAATGGATCTGGTAAATCACCTCACCCACGTTGGCTTTGACGTGTTCAGGGAAGAAAGGTCCTCAACATCATGCACAGAATACTGACTCTGACTCCATCCACATGGAGTTTTCCTTCTTAAACTGAACCTTATACCGGTACTCTTGGAGTTGCATCTGCCAATGCCCCAACCTGCCTTGCATGTTATTGGATGTCTGCAGATGACAAAGAGCATGGTGATCAGTTACGATCACAAACTCCCAGGTTAGAGGTAAGGACGGAATTTACCCATGGCAAACATAATCGCCAAGTACTCCTGCTCGGTGACTGAGTACTGTGTTTCCACCCCTTTCATGAGTTGGCTTGTGTAGGCCAGAACATGGGGAACCTTGTCCTTCGGTCGCTTCTGGTAGACTACAACTCCCAAGCTGTACCGACTAGTGTCGGTGTGTATCATTATGTAACCACACAGATCATACATGGTGAGCACCGGCACTTCGGTTAAAAGGCTTTTAACTGAGCAAACGCTAGTTTACACTGATCTGATCATTCGAAGGACACATCCTTCTTGGTCTGTTCGTGCAGTGGCCTTGCTACTTTGGCGAAGTCCTTGCTGAACCTCTGATAGTAACTGGCCAATCCGAGAAAACTTTGGATGCCTGTCACTGTCGTCGGAACATCAAACTCCTGGACTGATATTGCAAGATCCGGATCCAGAGCAACTCCCTTGGCACTCACTACGTGACCGAGATAACGAACTTTTTCAAAGCCAGAGAAACATTTCTAACTCGACCCTCACAACAATCCAAGGACAATGGAGTCTCGAAAAACTGCTTGAAAGTGCTCCCGAAGATGATAATATTGTCCAGGTACACCAGACAAGTCTTCCACTTATGTCCTACCAGCAAGAGGTCTAGCACTCTCTGCATCGTGGCTGGGGCATTACATAGACCGAAAGGCATTTTTCAGAATTCAAACAACCCCTGCAAACAGATAAAGGCCGTCTTCTTTACGTTTGCCTCAGCCATCCGGACCTGCCAGTAACCACTAGCCAGGTCCAAGGTTGTGAAGAACTTTGCACCAGCCAATGAATCGAGCGCATCATCGATACGAGGCAACATATACTGATCAGCTTAGTCTAGAAGTTCAGTTTCCGGTAGTTCACACAGTAACAAAAGCCATCGTCCTTCTTGCAAACAAGCAACATAGGCTCTCGTATACAGACTATGCGAAGGTCGGATAACCCCTGCATCTAACACCTTGTATGTTCAACAAGAGAGGTTTCACCCAACTCTGTATAGTCAAATGCAAAATGATCCCGGCATTTCAGCAGAAACTCCCGAAGTTGTCTCGCCTCTTCAGGCTTCAGATTGCTTCCAATCTTAAGACAGTCTTCAAGGGTAGGAGCCATTATTACGTTGTGGACCCGGTGTCCTCCTCTGGTCAAACCGTCACATGAGTGGAGCTTCGACTTGCAATTCAGATGGCTTTTCCAGCCCTACCACAATGGCAGCATCCACAGCTTGAGCCATGGCCACACCCTTCCCTGTCTCCAGGGCTATGGGTGCATCTTCCACGTTCTCTAGCAAGATATTGTACCAGCCCACCTTGCTGGCTTTGGCAATTCCTGGCACGGCCAACACACCACGTCCACCAAAGGCTTTGTTGTGGGGCTCTATGAGAAGCAGCTGGACAGGCCGGCATGCTCTACTAGATACATCGATACATGTCGTAAGTGAGCTGGTAGCCATATGTTCTTCCTCAGTCGTAGGGCACAATCTTCCCCACTCCCGATGGGAGTACTGGTCTCGGGCAGCTCTGGTGAAACTACGTTCACCCACCTGTGCCCCACTTGTGCTGCCTTCATTTTTAAGACCGACACATCGGCCCCAGTGTCTAAGATCATCTCCACGAGACGATCACCAATAGACACAAACACTCGGTGGTTCCTAGGCATACGCCTGGCTCTGAAGCTTGGGAATAGGAACCCGTCGGTGCCCGTCATCACACCTCTACCTCCTGTCCACCTTACCATCTACACCAGACAGTAATTCCAGACATCTGGGATCCAGCGTCTAACCAGAGACTTCGCAGGCCTGGCAGAAGGTATGGGCATGCCAAATAATTCCGCCTGCTCGACTGCATGATCCAGCACCTCACCACTAGGCATATAGGGTGAGGGGGCAAATCAGTTATCCAACTGAATAACCACGACCTGCAATGTGGAGCATGGCTTTGGAAATACCCAACGGGTAATCCATGTGTCCGCAGACCTGCCTGGAGGTACGTCCCTTCATCAGAGCACCGACTATGTTGGACACCTGTGCTTTCAAGCATTACCGGTCGCTCACCACTCATTACGGTAGTGACCAGCAGCAGTTTAACAAAGGATTCCCTTCGTCATCTTCCACGAGTTTGTAGAACTGGCCATCCACACTGGTGGCCAGGAACTTGCAACCCTCCAGCCACACCAGTGTTAAGCCTGGTAGTGGCTGGAGCTTCATGCTTTTGCCAGGCATCACTCTGGCAACCTGTTCTTTTGCCGTAGCATTGGGACAGTCCCACTTCAGGTACCCCATTTGATTGCACCCATAACACGGGTCTACTTACCGGAGTGATCCTCCTGTCCCACGGTCCATACCTTGAGGTGTTGCCACCGGTTGTCCACCAGAACTCTCCTGCTTCTTCCTTTTCTTGCTTCTCATCTTGGCCGCTGCTTTGTCTGACTTGGACTGTGCAGAGGCCTTCTCACCCGGTTGGTTTGATGTAGAAGCTTTGACAGAGCTGGAGTCAGCCGTGGAACCTGAGGTCGGGGCGCTAGCCCGGTCCTGGGGAACCACTCGTGTACGGGCAGGTAATTTACCTGCTGTCAGCATATCGGCTTCAACAAGCCGTGCCCTTCAGGCAAATGCTTCTACCGTTTCGGCCTGACAACCGAACATTTATCGGTGATAGCCGTCAGGAGCTTCCGTTTGAAACGAAGGAGCCGACAGCTCTCGTTTTCGCCCGAGGAGACACATTCTGACAGCTCGATAAAGCGCCAATAGAACGCCTGAACAGACTCGGTTGACCCTTGCTTCATCGTCTCGAATTCCAAGAAGCAGGCACCAGCCTGCGCATAGGCTTTCAGTCCAGCCCAGGTGAGGTTTGGAAGTCTTCAAGTGCGCGTAGGACCATCCAGCAGGTATGTAAAGTAGCTGCACCTGGACTCATCCGTCCAATTCTGAGCCCGAGCCTTCACTTCGAACATGCGGAGAAAAGGCACCAAATCCTCTTGGCCATAGTAACAGACATATGAGTGGACTGGGTTGAAAAACCCAAATGCATAAATCTCTGCAGGAGCTGCTAGAGCGGGCGTCGAAGCAGCGGCACTAACCTTGCAAGGTTGCCTGCTCTGGTTTCTCGAAGTGTCAGACACGGAGTCAGCTTTCGAGGGTAATGCAATGCAAACCCTCGGCTGCTGTCCGGATGCGGAAGGAAACACCCGGGTGACAGTGAAAACTGGTTGGGACAAACGCTTTTCCAACGAAAGGACATCTATCCCATAGGCAATCTCCACCAGCTGCTGCTCGGAGAGCCTGGGGACCGTCAGGGACTTCCACCATCTCCCTAAGGAGTTGACCACCACAGCTGACCAGACAGGCAGCGGTGCAAATATGGACACCCGGCCGTAACCAAGCTCCACGCCTAACGAGATCACCGATTTCCCCACCGTCTTCTGACAGAGATCTTCCGAGGATATCATCAACAACACATCACCACACCGTGACAAAATCCCCTGGCGAAAGTTGGCCCCGTGGAGCACCGTACACGACACTTCCCTCCTCAGAAGATTCACTGTCCACGCTTTCACCCAGTACCACCACCTCCAGTGGTACTCCGCCTCCAGTGGTACTCCGCCTTTCGTCCCAAGGGGACTGTCAACAATACGGGAGCGCAACTCCAACCCCGAAGTAGGTACCCTCTTTGGTTCCCGGACTTGCCATTGGTACAACCAGCATTTAAGCTGAATTCTGCCATGCCTTCATGGTCAAATACGGCTAACTACGAGGAAATAGTCCACTGTCGAAAACGGTAAACTCATGGACCTAAGTCAGTAAAACACCGTACCGAACAGATGGAACCGTGAAATACCGTGGTATCACAGACAAAAATCTGTGTGCTATGGTAAGTAACGGTCAGATACTTTTTACCGGTTTATACCACGGCTCCATGGACAAATGTCTGTGCCCTACGGTGTACTTCACTGTATGACTATCACTTTCAACCATGGTACCACAGACCAAAGTCCGCACCCCATGGCGTACTAGCAGTAGAATGCGGTTTCCAATGGTTTCTGTCACTTTCCCTTGGACCAAAGTCCGCACCCAGCAGCATGCTACCGTTGAGTCGCTAGAATTTGCTGTCAATTCACGGTCTATAACCGTGTGAGTTACCATGATCGATGCCCAGCTACTCCACCAATTTTAACGACCTGACTGGTCTGTCACAATACCCCGGATAAATTGACCAAACTTACCCGGTGCCAGGCTTCTTATAGGGATTGGATTGCACCTGTAGCGACCTCTCATGGTTAACACCAGGGTAGTGTCGGCTGCATGGAGCCTCTGTCGACGGAAACGATGGTAACAAGTCTCCATGCCGAAAATGTTGCGGTGGAACTCCGGTTTCACTGCGAGCCAACACGAGTACCGGCCGTAAAAAGACTGTAGTAGGACGGTGAATTCCTCACCGGAAATCCCACCCTCCCCTCGGTAACTCCCCAAAAACCGGACACGACACAGTATTAAATAATAGATGTATTTAATAAACACTTATGAAGGCAGTGATATATACAAAACTTCGCTTGTCCCGTTGACCAGCCAAGAGCACTATTCAATACTAAGGCCTAATGGTCAAAAGCACCAAAGACAGATGAAATTGGAGGCCTCCTTGGCCTCCACCATTGAAGTTTCCCGGTCTCCTGTCTCCATCACACTACCCAGATTAAATGGCTGACCAGACCATTTAATACCCCCAGGCAACTGTCTGGTGGGGACAGTGGTCACTTCTGACCTCCCACCCAATATGGGGCTGCTGTCCCAGCAGCCTACTGCGAGCTGCCAGGCAGATCACCATAGAGAGTTTGTCTGCTCAATCAAAAAAATTTGTTGAGCAGAACTGGTTGCCACAGTTTGCATACGGGGGGGGGGGCTGTAGAGGCTGTGTTTCCTAGAGACTTTTTCGGCCATCCCATGTGTCTTCTTCCTCGATTTTCTTCTGGACAGCTTGTCCTCATTTTCTTTTTGTTTTTGGCGATCACCCTGATCGATTTTCGTGCCACCCTGACATGTTTCCGTTGGTGCATCTTCCCAATGAAGATGTTCCTGCGTAGTTCTACCTTGGCACTTGTTCCTTTTTACTTTGTGGTGTGTTTCTTCCCTTTGAAGATGTTCCTCTTCTTCCTTACCAGAAGCAGCTATTCCTAGCTTCACCGCAAGCTTAGATGTTCCAATGAGCCCACTTTGCAGTGGTCCCGTTGGTTGGTATCCCCTTTGAATAAGACAACTCTCGATACCAGTTGCAAAGTGTCCTTTTAGTTTTTTTACAGGAGCAGCTACTGCTGTTTTTGCTAACTCTTCTTTCCTTAAGGGCTTCGTTTCGACATCTTTCCTGAATGTTTCGACAGCCCCACTTTGCAGTGGTTTCTTTAGTTGACGTCCCCCTTGGATGGTGTGACTTTGGATTCCAACTGCTATGTCCTCTTGATGTCAGTCTTGTTGAGGCCTCTTGTTGAGCCACAGCTTGGCTTCCCTTTTGTATCTTTGCAGCTGCCATATGTCGTTCATCTGGGCACATGTTTTGGGGCTCCCCTACGGATCCTTTCTGTCGAACCTTGATGCACATAACGCATGGTTGCTTGAAAACTTTCTTTTGTTGCCAAATTGCAGCTTAGATTTCTTGGTGACTCCAAGTTGACATCGTTTCTCCCCTTGTTCATTTCCTTGTTTGTTTTGGTTTGGGCATCACTACTTTGGGGCTGTGGCGCTCTTAGTAGTTTAAAGCCTCCTCTTGTACGTTGTCATGATGGAAATAGTGTCACCATTTACGTGAATGGGCACCATTTTCATACCATTCGGCAAGATGTGAATTTCGTCAACCTCAATGGTATCAGGAAATTTTGTTGCCGTTGTTGTCAACGGTTTATTGACGCTGTTTACAGGTGTCGGTGTAGTCGCTGCAACGCTCTCTATTGGTTCCTGTTTTTCTTCCCATGTGACCTGCTTCCCAACATTAGTAACATACGAGTGGCCCCTGTGGTTTATTCTAAGGAGTTCTCTCTGTTCTGATGTTCCTGATTTGTTTGCTTCAGTTCTTGTGTCAGCCTTTTCAGGTGGGTTTGACTTCTTGTCTTGTCTGCTTGAAGCATTTGGTTGACTGTTGGTTTGCTTCACTTCCTTGATTCAGCTGGCTTGTGCCCGTTTTGGTCATAGGTCCAGCTGATGTCTGGTAAATCAATTTTTTCTCGTTCATGAGCTCAATTCCAGATTGAGTAGTGAAGCGAATGAACTCATGGAAACGATTTTTTGGCACCTCATATGCCGCAGTCACACTAGGCTGGTTTCCCAGCTGCTGGTTGCTGCTGACTGCTTGTAGCGCTCTAGCAGCATAGTCTGAACTGCTACTAGCAGCTGCTTTCTCCAGCGGGCTAGTGATTTTAACAGCGGCTGGTGAAGTTGGACATGTCCAACTTTAGCAGCTACCAGCTGGTCATGTGACTCCCTTCCTGCTGCTGCCATCTAGTGTGAACTTTTTGTTGCTAGTAGTGGCACTAGTGGTAATTGAAACTCCACTGCTTGGGTTGGTTGTTGTTAGAGTTTGTGTTTTTGCAAGACGGTGATTGGATGACTTGCACTGCTAATACCAGCAGTGACTGAACAAGTGTGAACCCAAAGCAGCTGCTGCTTGCTGTTGCTGCAATTAACAAAGATTCATCATTATTTGAATGAATCCACCGATACATTTCTGCATGTTTTTCAGCTTAGACCATGAATGTTTCTTGGTCTTGCTGACGCCTCTGAATCAATTCATGATTCATGCGGACTTTCTGGTCCGGTAGGAAGAACTCAGCGATGATTCCCTCTTTCATGATCATCCATGCAATTTCTTCATCCTCGTAAGCAGAATGGAAGTGTTTGAGCCATTTGATTGCATGCTTCCTTAAGAGCCTTGTGAATTGACTGCATTGCTGCAGGGAGTTTCAGTTATGTGTGGTGGCACTATGTCTTTAATTTTTTCCACATAGAGGAGGATGTTCTCGTTGCCTTCGTATATTTCGGAAATCCCTGTAGTTGATGTAGCGAAATCTTTTCATAGTATGTCGTATGTCCTAGGTCCGGTGTCCACGTATTTGTTTTGTCCGGACCAGGCTTGTGCCTGGGTTCAATAGATCCCTTCTTGCTTGTTGAATCCGCTCTTTTTTTCGTTTGTCACCCAAAATTTGACAAACCAGCTCATCCTGTTTTTCCTTTGTCAGCTTACCAATGATGTTGGCAATTGTAGCTTCCTCTGGTGTCTTGCTTAGTAACTCACTTCTGCTATCCAAGTTAAATCTTCACTGTTCCTTGATAGTATTTGGCCTGCTGAACACATTTCTGGAATCAGATTTTAATTTGGATAAATAGTTTTTATAATATAACCTTTTTAATTAGATTCTGTTCGTTTCACACATTTAGTTAGCTTCGTGGTGGTTTGATAGACCTGATAGATCTTTGTCTGCTGAAGACAGTGGTGAAATCAGAATTGGAATCATACAAATACTTTTTGAGTTATTACTGTTTTCTAAAAACGATCTTTTTTTGTTTTGTTTTTACATGTATCTTGGTTTTCTTACAGGCTTAACTTCTGGGGGCATTTTGTTTTTGTTGTTTATTAATGGGTTTTGATAGTAAGGATCAGCTGCGGCAGGAAGATAGTTCCATTGTCTTATAACTAGGAACAAAGCCCAATAATATGAATATGTCCTAGCAAAAATCTCCCTATTTTTTCTAGTGGTCAGCCCTTTCCATGTATAGTGCTTTATGAACATCACTAGACTGTGGTTTAGAACAATCACTATGTGTAATTGTAAGAAACAATTTCAAACTTGACTCAACCCTGCCATGTGCCAAACTATTCCATTGTAACACTGACAGCATCTCAGTGACGGAAAAAAACGAACCTCTAACTACTACAATAACATATGAAGAGGTTCGTTTTTTTTCCGTTCACAGTGTATATGTAAATTTATGCCTGCTATAACAAACCTAGCTACATTATGCTGAACCATTTCAACTGAGTACACCTGCAATCAGCTTAAAATCCATGTGGCAGGGAGAACTTAAGTTTAGCAATACCATGATATACTTTATTCACCCTCAATGTAAGAGAGCATATAAAGCAGTCATGGGATGCACTATAACAGCACACAATTGATGCATCAGTGAGAAAGTGGCACACCCGACTTTGACTTCGCACATGTGTTGCAGCTGGCAGCAGACATTTTGAGTACCAACTGGAAATCGTCAAAATGTAGTGTGTCATGTAAGTGTGTCATTTTCGACCGAGTTTATAAAATATTTAAAGGTCATGGATTTCTTTACCTGATGGTGTGTAATACATTACAGTCAGTAGAAGGGATTGTAACTCATTTAAAAAGTGTTTGCCTTTGAAACCAATGATTGTCCCCTTTGTTACGTCGTCATTTCTTACTCTTTTCAAAAGTTTTTCTCGAAACTTCTAATTTTTGTCTCTAGAATTTTGACGTTTTTGCTTATCAATTTCTTGATAGGTGTCGTCACCCTTCGTATTATGAACAGATACAATAACACTGAAGTTGTACCTGGAAGCTCTGAGGTGTCTACTAGTGGCAAGCACACGGGTGGCCGTTTGCTTACATCATGCACTCAAAGAAATAGCCAAGATGAACTTGATCAGCAAGACATACTCAATCGACATGAGTGTCTAAAAGTAAGGAATTATTCTAACGTCTTGTGATGGACCCTTCTCGACTTGATAGAATCTGCTCGTTTTATATGCAGTTCGAGTTACTCACTCGAACTGAAAGTGATTTGCTGGGTCACTTATTCTATCTGGTCCCGGAGGAATAGGCCAATATAATAATACCTTCTGACATCCTCACTAGCCCTAAAAAGGACTTCCACAGCTTCAAGGATCTTGTGTCATCAGTGCCCCATCAGGCTTGTGGCTGATTAATCGCTTCTGAAGATTGGATTGACTGCTTTCGCTTATAGTGGTCTCGTTTGCACCTGGGCCCAGTAATTAATTCACTTGTAAAATTGTAAAAGTTCACTTGTAATTACAAGTGTAGGCCTACACTTTACTTTCGTGAAACTCTAATACGTAAAAATTTGACAAACTTGTAAAAATCTACTTGTTACTAACAAGACTTGTAGTTTTATGAAAAAAGCCCCTGGTCGTCATCTTGGAAATGATGGCTAGGTGAAAAGCTGAAATGACGAAGTTGCACAATCGCAAAATTAAAATAAAATTCACCACTGTTTAAATAGAAATAAGAATAATTTTTATTTGTCACTAAGGTGAAATTACAAATTCACAACTAACAAGAGACAAAATGTCCATTAACACATCACAAGAATTAAATAATACAAGCACAAGGAAAGGGGAAAAAACAAAATTAATTCAATAAAATTCAATAAGATGAATAAAATACATCAGCCTGACAAAAATCACTCAGTTGTAAAGCCTTAATTTTGAACTGTTAACCACATTATCTGGTAAGACATTCCACAATGGAATAACTATTCAAAAAATAGTGTTTTCTACTATTTAATCTTTGCAGCCTCAAAGCTATTCTCAAATTATTACTACGTGTAACTGTCGATGAAAATTTAATGCATTCCAGAAAATCCTCAGAACAATAAGCCACACCATACAAAATTTTATAAAAAAGATATAATGATGCTTGTATACTACACACTCTTAATGAGTGTAGTTGTAATAATGACAAACCGTCGCAGTAAGATTTATTCTTCATACCTGGCAGCAACTTTGTAAACCTTTTCTGTACCCGTTCAATTAAAATGGAGTCCCGTAAAAACATTGGCAACCAAAGAGGAACAGCATATTCAAGACATGGACGAACAAACGTGACTTAAGCCTTAATCAATACACTGATTGGACTATTTGCAAATATGTCTAATAACACAATTTTTTAAGTTTTTTCAAATCATCTGCAAATAAATAAATTTTAATATCACCAATGCCCTTTGGGACATCATTCATAATTAACAACCAAACAATATAGGTCCCAAAACACTTCCCTGGGGATACATTAGTCTTGATTCTTACTCTTTGCTCTCTATTAATAAAAAAATGCAGATACCCAGCTTAACAATAAATTATCAAAACCCAATGGAGACAGTTTATAAAGTAACCGATCATGAGGAACCCTATCAAAGGCTTTAGTTAGATCTAAAAATAAGACATACATACCAAATTATTGAATCCAGGATCTTTGAATAAGTCTCTAATATATCGGGATAACCTCTGCCTTTTTCCAAATAGCTGGTAAACTCCCTTTAATAGACAATCTAAAAACCAAGCACAATGGGTTTGCTAACAGATCGGAACGATACTTCATAACCACGCCAGGAAGTTCATCCGGGCCACATGATGCATCATTCTTAATAGATTTAAGTGAATTGTGAACTGCTTCTGCAGTGAACATATCTAAAAGACCCAAATTCACATACCCCTCCCACCTATTCATAATGTGTATTGTATCATTCTGAGTAAAAGATTGTTTGAACTGATTACATAAAATAACCGCTATATCCCCATCATCAGTACAAGTATCTCCATTAGTATCTTTTAAGGCTGCAGTTCCAATTCTAGATTTTAGTCTTTTTTTAACAAACCTATAGAAGAGCCTTTGTGATGCCCTCTCCCCTACCTCCAACTCTTCCTTTGATAAAAATAATTTAGTTTAGAAATCACATTGATTAGCAGTTTTCTTATATAAAGATAAATCTTCCTCATTAGTAATTTTCCATTTTTGCCATAATAACTTTTTCTTAAACAAAGAGCGCAATTACTTAGGAAACTTATGCTTAATTGGTAAACATTTAGTATTTGGAGCCAATCTATCAATACAGGGCATAAAGAAATTAACAAAAGTAGTCCAAATTAGGTCAACATCATCAATACCCGATAAAACTGACCAGTTTATATTAAGGACATCCTTATAAATTAATGATAAATTAAGTTCATTAAATATCCTTCTGTAAATTGCCTGAGAATTATTATTAAAAATTTCAAATATTGAAAAACCTATTGTCACATGAGGTGGGAATCGGAATCGCTGAAGGGTGGGCATGATGTAATAAAACCAAGATCATTAATTTAGTCAGTAAAAATCAAAGATAGAACATTAATGCCTCTGGTTGGAAAATCAACCAGCTGGGACAACCCAAGCTCATTCATCACAGAAACAAAATCTCCATCCAGTGCACTGTGACTGCTGAGGTTAGCCCAATCAATTCCAGGACGATTAAAATCTCCCACCAAAACGTTATGAACGGTGTTACTACGGACTCGACGAATAGTATTTAATAAAACATTGGCATACTCCATAGACAATGCATTAGCTGGACTTTGATACGCTATTGTCAGACAAAAACTATGATGAGGACTTGTAAGGTCTACACTTATACATTCGCAACCAACATCAGATGTAACTGCAGTAGCTGCTTTCAAAGAATCCCTAAGGATCATGCAGACACTGCCTCCTCTACCAACTGACCTGTCGATCCGTAAGGCAGTATAGCCCACAGGGCAAAACAGACTGTTCAAAACTCTTTCCGATAACCAAATTTCACATATACACACAATATCGTAATCCCCTATCAATATAAAAGCCTTTAGCTGATCGCACTTATTGACAACACTATGCAAGTTAACGAGAACACATTTTAACTGGTTAAACTGAGATAAATCCGTTATCTTATTTTTTAAGTTCATTGCATTAATAGAACTAATCGGTGTGTTGTTCAGAGTTGTGTAGCCTCCCTCTTCGGAGCGTGACCTGTTCATCGTCCACTCGACTTGTATTACTTATTCCGTAACTACGACCCTTCCATTTCCGTAATGTTAGCAGGCCAAAAATTATCGGAAAAAAACAGAATGAAATGAATCATCCAGAGTCACAAAATAGGAAGACCTGTAACTACATTCCTTAGATGGTTGCTTAATCTCAGTAGCCTTCACTTTCATCTTAGTCAAATAGTCATTTAAATTGTTTGGGGTTGTTTCATTCGAACAACCACCAACAAAAAGACGAAGTAAGTTAGGCTTTCCAACTAATAGTGAGTCAGCACTACCCTTGCCCTTGATAACCCTAGAAAGACCATTACTCTTACGAGAAACTGTCCCAGCGACTAAATTGGTAGAAACTTCGGTATTTGCAGCTGTATGCCAAATGGTGCCAGTCTTCAACGAGGAAAATCAGAAGAACTAGCAAGGTTACATGTAGATCTATTCAAATTGACATCAAGACCGCTTCTTGGCAACTTATTATTTGCCTCCATGTTACAGCTTCCGAGGGTTCCGATACGTTGATTAGTTAATTTTATAAAATAATTAAAGAGTCTCAGTTGATCCATCTAATTTTTCACCAAGAGATGCCATTTTGCTGGAATCTTCATAAACCACTTCACAGCCATCAATACTACCAGCATCAACTTTATTGGGCTTCAACCCACCCAACAAGTTTTTTGTCTTACACAATCTTGAATAATATTGCGCTTAGCAACAGCAAACGTTGTAACTCTAGTAACTGTAGTCAATATAAGGTCCAAATATTCATCGCATAACACACTCGCATCCACTTGATTACCACCATACATAATAATACTAGTCATTATAATTGAGCACAGTCAAACCTTAAAAGTTACTGCCAGTGGGGGCCTCTGTAACACTTGAATATCTCTATAGGCCACAATTGAACAGTTTTACAGCAAATCCTCACTAAACCTGGACTAATTCTGCAAATACACCACACTTTACTCACTTTAGAGCACTTAATTACAGTAAAAAGCCATAAAAAAGAACAAGTTCACGATTTACTCCAAAGTTAACCCACAATCACTGCACCACAATAGAACTGAATAACTGCTTAAAACACACATGAAACCTGTTATAAATTCGGCATCAAAATCTTTGTTTCAACAACTGTCTTTTATACACTTAATTTATACACTAAAAATAACAGAAATATTAGTTGGTGGATTTTGATGGCACATTTGTAATTGGCTACTTAAGAGTCTTGGGCCCTAATAGACCAATTAATGGATTGGTAAAGTTGGCCAAAATTCATTACATCATCTTTTTCACACCAGAGTGTGAACTTAAAAACAAAACAAAATCGCATTAAAAACAAATAAATGCACTCAGGCATAAGGAAATACAAAAGGGGCAAAAGAGTGACTAGTATATTCAGTTGGGGTCACTTCAGCTATCAAGGCTCACAACAGCTACTAGGAGGAGAACAGCTACTTGGGTCACTACAGGTACCAAAAAATATAGGGACAAAATATAGACCTTTTTTCATCACTTTCTCGTCACTTCAGCTACCAAAAAAATATAACCCTAACCGAACCTTACCTAATGAAACCAAACCTTACCGAACCTTACCTAACCAAAGCTTACCTAATAAAACCTAACTGAACCTAATGAAACCTAAACGAACCGAATCTAACCTAAACTAAATGTATTGATAAAAAATTACTATATTTTTTGGTAGCTGTAGTGACCCTGGTAGCTGTAGTGAGCCTGGTTGCTTTAGTGAGCCTGGTTGCTGTAGTGAGCCAGTTCCGTATATTCGTCTATCAGATTTGGGTCAATTGGTACAACAGTACTGAGTGACCCAAAAGCTAAGGGTTTACAGGGCCTAACAAAAGTACACAATGTTAAAAATAGCAATTATAAACTACATAAAATGGCCTGAAACGTCTCAATCTTATATCAGGGTTTCCTTAACATTGTTGTGCCATATGGACCCCTTTTGGAGTCTCGCGTGAGCTACGATGCTCTCTTTTCTGCAACTCGTTTCTTCCCTGGATCGCGTGGTGACCACATGGAGAAGGTTCGAGCTACCGAAGTAGTCGGATGGTGCTGGATTGTAGTCATCCTTCTGTGTAGGGGTGTAATCTAGTTGAAGGATGGTTACCATCCACTTCTGGTCGCCATTGTTGTTCATCTTCCTTTTGGTTGGAAGATCTGCTGCTCCATATGGATCCATATGCTTTCTTACCCTATGGTGTCTCCAGCTTGTCTAGAGAAGGGTTAGTTTCATAACAGAAGACAATGTAGTTTCATATTGTAAACACTATTGTTTCTTTTCTTGCACAGAAACATAAACGTTACAAGAATGAATGTTCATTATTAAAGGTGCGTCCACGGGCCCATTATGTGATACGGATGTGAGAATCGGCGTAGTACAAAAGTTGAGCGAAAGAGTGTATGAAGAACAAAGAGGAGCATGGTCTTTTTATACCTTGGACCTGTGTACACCTACGTGGCGTAACCAGGTCCGAATTACCATGGTCCCAAGAGTATCAATCCGCCACTTAAGTATTAATTAGAGAGGGAGGTAAGGACAGAGATGAGTCACGCCCCCCAAGGCTAGTGCTTTGGCGGGATCATGAGTTACTAGGTGTTACACTTGTGAAACCTATTTACTCAGATCGTATTAATTGGTTTGTATTATTAGGTACTGTACAAAAGAACCTTTAAAATGCAATCTGTGTGGACCATAATGAATTTCACGCTTTTGGAGAGAAAGTCTATGACACAGCAAAATGTAGGCCTATGCTGGTTTCGGTTTTAGGGTATAATAATGATTGTGAAATTTATTGAAATTAACAAACATGATTAGAGTCTATATATATTACTGAGTGAAATCGAAATTTTATTTAAAGGTTGGTCATGGGCCCCAGAAATCTACCTGTGGACCACTGTGGATTTTGTAGATTCCATGTTAAGAACACATGCCATGCCGTATATCATAATTTTCTAAAACTTGACTCACTCTCACAATCTCCCTGTCGTCACTCGTTCTTTTTTCTTTTTTCTTTCGAATTAATTTGTAAAATAGCAGTGTACAGATGCAAATTCACAACATTGGAGGGGGGTGGTCTTTTTCATATTTTATTTGGTGAGATCAATCAGCAAAATGTAGCATACATTATGAGAATGTTTAATAGGAAAGTACAAAATTCATTAGATATGAATAGACTGTATCTGGCTCTGATTACAGATAATCTGATCATTTCATCTTTCATTATGTGGAAAATTTATGTGCACGAGTATTGCATTATTCGTACTACAGAGCAATGCTTATACTCCTAACGTCTGTATACGAGCAGTTGTACTTTTTTAGCCTTTTCCTCATGCTCAGGAGCAATTGCTTATTTTTATTTATATGGTCCATTTATGTCGTACAGTATGTCATTTTATATTGTACAGTACATTATGTAATTTTTTTTTCTCATTAGTTGGTCAGAGAATTAAACCGTGAAGTAACTGCTTATCGGAGTTTGCTACTTTGTCTTGGAAGTGTTTGTGATTGTGAACAACTGAGAGAAGACCTGAAAAATACAAGAAGAGGAGGTCAACTGTTGATCAAGGAAATTAAATCGAAGTTGATGCTTTGGATAACCAGGTATTATTGATATTACTGATAAGGTGGTCTTCTTGGATGGTGACACCAGAGTTGTATGTTGTATGAAACATTTGTTTGAAATTTGAGAACACTATTAGACCAAATACCAAGTTTGTAAATTAAAAAATATGCTTAGTACTCTAAATATATGGTTTGTTATAATAATAAAATGTAATTAAACTCGCAAACAATTTTGCCGTTATTGATACAACGTATGACTACATCACAACTTACATTGGGCTTCTTTTGTATGTCATTTAATCAGTCTTCCAACTACTAGAGCTGGGCAAAATGCATTTAAATTAGTATCTTGAATACAAAATACATAATAGAACTAAAACATGTATTTCCATTACAAAATACAAGATATTTTAATAACATGTATTTGGAATACAAAATACAATTGTATCTTACAAGATACATTTCAAAATACAAAGGGCAGCATTTCAAAAGTTGCAATTTTTTGGGGGATATTATTGTTAATACTGAGGGCAATTTTATTAAGAGTCAATAGTTGCTTGATAAAAGCAACTATTGACTCTTAATAAAATTAAAAGTGGGGGGCCACATGGAATTCATGCAGTTGTGAGCTTTATGGCGACCTCGTGAATATTTACGAATTCATTATACTCGTTTTCTATAGCTCGTCTCTTCTCTTGATCGTGCGGTGACCGCATGGAGAAGATTCGAGCCATAGAAGTAGTCGGATGGTGATGGATTGTGATCATCCTTCTGTATAGAGGTGTAATCTGCACAGAAGGATGGTGACCATCTCTTCTGGCCGCCATTCATGTGCATCTTCCTTTTTGGTTGGAAGATGTTGTTGCTCCTCAGGCTCAGGATCTCGATGCCTCCTTGTCTTGTGGTGTATCCAGCTTGCCTAGAGAAGGATTAGTTTCCAGACAGTAGATAACACAGTTTCATGTTGCAAACACTTTTATTCATCCTTGTCGAGAAACAGTAACAGTACAAGAATGAATATGAATGATTAAAGGTGCGTCCACGGGCCCATGATGTGATGTGGATATAAGAATCGGCATAGTACAAAAAGTTGAGCAAGAGTGGACGAAGAACAAAGAGGAACATGGTCTTTTATACCTTGGACCTGTGTACACCTACGGGGTGTAACCAGGTCCAAGTGACTATGGTCCTATGAGTATCAATCCACCACTTAAGTATGAGTCAGAGAGGGAGGGAGGGACAGGTATGAGTTGTTTACCCCCCAGGCTATGGTTTTGGCGGGATCACGAGTTACTGGGTGTTACACAATAGTTCTTATAAACTTAGTTAAGTGGGACCATTTCTTCAGCTAATTTATCAGCAGTCATTGGATCAAGGGGTTGTTCCGAGTATGTAGAAATTAGCAAATGTTACCCCAATACCATTTACCCTAAACGAAAAACCATTTCAATTCAATTCAATTAAATACACCTGCAATCAGCTCGAAAGCCATGTGGCAGGGAGGGATTGCTCCCAATCACGACTGATTGTCATTATTTAAAAATAAGACATCATCATGAAATTGAAATCGTCCTAACAAAGAACTATTCACGGGAAGAGAATTCTATAGTCTAATAACATTAGGAAGAAAAGACCAAAAATATGCATCAGTCCTAGCCATTAATTCTTTGAAAGTTTTTGAATGCCAAAATCTGCCTTTACGAGGATTTCTAGTTAGTAAACCATTAAGCAGGGTAATGTTATCACAAGACAGCAAACGTCCCAGAAGAGCGAGGCTTTGCTCATTTCTTCGGCCTGCTAATGATTCCCATTCTAGCTCTTGGAGCATAGACGATACGCTGTCAGTATACGCATACCGTCCCTTTACAAATCTTGCAGCCCTACGCTGCACCATTTCTATTTCTTGTTTTAGATTATTTCTAAATGGGTTCCAAATTGGGGAACAATATTCTAAGATAGGTCTAACTAGGGTAAAGTAACAGACCTTCTTTACATTTTCTTTATAATGTTTAAGGGTGCGTTGGACAAACCACAGCCTTTGATTAGCTTTGGCAACTGCTTTGGTTATA
>JAUPFP010000002.1:1168549-1178549 GCA_036925085.1 Brachycybe producta
TATATATATTATATATATATTATATATATATATATATATATATATATATATATATATTATATATATATATATAATATATATATATTATATATATATATATAATATATATATATATATATATATATATATATATATATATATATATATAATATATATATAATATATATATAATATATATATATAATATATATATATAATATATATATATAATATATATATATAATATATATATATATATCTTATATATATATATATATATATATATATATATATATATCTTATATATATATATATATATATATATATATATTTAGACATTTTGGGCCCGCCACTTTATTTTTATTTTAGCGCTATTCGTTTTAGTGTTATAAAACTTTCATTTCACCCTGTAATCTTGTAGCTTCTGGGCGACTCAGTACTTTTGGGTACCGATTGACCCAGATTCTATTTTTGCAATTGACCTTTTCGTTTCCCCCTCATGTAACTTCTACATGAGTGGGTTTTATGTAATTTTAATTGTTTTGTTTTCTTCTCTTATCACTTAAGTGTGATAAGAGATGATGAATCATGGTTTTGGCCAGATAGTCCAATCCTTTGATTGGTCTATTTGGGCCCAAACTTTATTTTAACCAATCAGAAGTTTGTGCCCTGAGAATACGACTTGTGGATTCTCAGGGTATATAAAGTGATATTTTTCTGTTTGGGACCGATTTCAGGATCTTTAATCTCTGTATCTCTCGGACTTTCGTCCGTAAATCTGCCCTAAGAATCGTGTAAAATATACTTACTCATGCGTTGCAGGTTTGCACCTGGTGGGACCTTGAAGTATCCAAGAAAGGTGAAGGCCTTCAAAATGATGAAGTTCACAACCGCGGAATTTAAAGTTTGAAATAACAAAACACCACTGGTTTAGTTAAGTAGAATATCGTTTATTTCGTAGATAAAAGTATCAAACACAAACGAAAATAGAACTGGAATTAATTGCACAACACATAAAAATAATAGTAACTTGAAAGTAAAAATCTATGAACCTAGCCAAAATTGGGCATAGGTTCGTTCTTGTTAAAATCTCTAAAAGAATGCTTTCTTCTAAATCTATCCCAAGTCGATCATAGATTCTCTGTTTTAGAAGTGCTTCAAGAATGCTTCAAGAATGCTTAACTTACATACAAAAACACGGCCTTTTATACCCAAAAAGAGGATACTGAGAACACTTTTTCAGTATCCCCTGATTGGGCAAAAACAAAAGTAAAAACCAAACTGGCCAATCAAAAACGATTGACCAATGGTCACCAAAATATTAGAGATGAATCACCCTTTTAATTAAAAGGGGGGAAAAACGTAAACAACTTCAAATTAAAATGATAAGAATCCACTCATGTGGAAGGATAATACAATGGTAAAGAGGGGAGAATGATAAGGTCAAGCTAAAAATAGAATCTGGGTCAATCGGTACCTATTAGTACCGAGTGGCCCAGAAGCTACAAAATACACGGTGCCTACAAACTTTAAGAACCCCAAAACAAAACGACGCTAAATCGAATTAAAAAACGGCGGGCTCCAAAACGTCTCACTCCCCCGACTAAGCGGGAAGTACCCTACTTCTCAAGATTTTTCTTAAAACTCCCCCTCCCCCAACTGGATCTAAACATGGAGACCCAGGGGTATCACAGGTATGTAAAATAATAAAACAACATCGACTCATACAGACTTTGGAAAATACAAAATTTCTAGAAAAACGAAAAAGAACAAATTACTTTATACAATTAGAAATTTATGAAATTAATCGCGCTACTGGTCCGGCGACGATTCTGTTTTCTCGGACATCTCAGGACTTACGGGTTGCCAACACCTGGTGCCTCGGGACTCGTTCCGTGCTCGGTTGTTGCTGGGTCGGTGGCGACGACTTCTTGACTGCAGGACACCCACGGCTGGTCGAGGCGGTGAAGTCTCTTGATCCCGGCGGAGGTCTTCCTCGGTGAATGTGGTCGGGATCATAATTACAGGACCCTCGGGTGATGCTTCCCTCCAAGCCTCCTGGCTTTGCCGTCTCGCGATCCGGTCTTCCATCTCGGAATCGCTAGGTCTCGATGTCGATGCTTTCATTTGTGAGAATGTATCGTAGAACTCATTTTCTACGTCCAGGATCTTTCTTTCACTGGAGTCTTCTCTCTGTTGAGATGCTGACGATGCGGCATCACTGCCGGGAAGATTTTCCTTGTTCTTGGCATCGTCTTCTTTGGCATCTTCCTCTCCTGATTCGGGACTTACGTTTCTTAAAGAGTTGCCTGAATCCGGTTCATTTTTCTGGGTCGACCGGGCATTGCCGCCAGAAGGCTTCTCTGCAATGGCGGTGTCTCCATTTTTTTTTTCTTCTTTCTCTTCATCTTCGAGGATTATGGTGTCTTCATTACAAAAGACTTAAAGGTCCATAGCCTCGCTGCTGTTTTGATTCTTCTTCAGATGATCGTTGCATTTCCTTTTTAGAAATAAACTTTTAATCACTTGACAGTTTAGAAATTCATACAATTCTTTTGGAAAACCTCTGACGTCTTTCACGTGTCAAAACAGATTTGACAGTGGCATCAAAGATGGCGGATGCTTCCCCACGTGGTTCTAAGGGGTTGCCAAGTCTTAGTTCCGACAAAGAGGTGGAGCTAATGGCAACATCCGGTTTCTCTTTTTTCTCTTTTTCCTTTATTTCTCCCACCAGACGGCACTGCGAAATGCGGTAAATTTGAATTTCTTCGTCGTCTGGTGTCTTTCTTTGAGCTGATGGGTTCAATTTGGTTGTTTTAACACCAAATTTCTCCCATCTTGGTGGCAAATTAGCGTCTGCATAATTTTTCTTTGTCCCACCACGTGTTTGCACACGGGAATCCAATTGGACTGGTTCTTTTGGAGCAGTTTTCTTTTGTCTCCCGCATTTTCTTTTAGGTGGTTCCAGTGGCATCTCTGGAATTTCCTCTTCTTCTTTTTCAGAAGTTTCCAGATGAGTTTCTTGGCTTGCATCGGGGATAACTTCTTCTTCACGACGAACTTCTGGAGTACTCTCGACAGGTAAGTCGTCATCTGCTTTAAAAAGAATTTCTTCATCAGCGTCGGACTCTTCTTTGGCGCTGGCAACTTCTTTGATGTCGTCAGGTAAGTTCATTTGAGGAGCCCTCAGGTCATTGGCCTCGTAGTAGGGTCTCATCTGTTGAACATTGACAGTGTCTCTCATAGTCAGACAAGATTGAGTAACGTACTCGATCTCGTAGACTAAATCGGTTATCTTCTTGGTGACAATGCAGGGTTCCTTGTATGGCTAGATAAGTTTCTGAGCCATTCCTGGCTTTGGCACACGATCTCTTATCAATACTTTCTGTCCCGGCTTGTAGTCCGGAATCGTACGATGCTTTTCGTCGTACTTTCTTTTCTGCACCTCTTGGGCAGCTTCGATATTCCTTTTAGCAGCATCCAGTGCTGGATCAGACTACTCAGCTTCGTTTGTCACAGGCGGTGGCATGATAGGAGCACGTGGCATCATGTTGTCAAGCGTGGTCCTGGGCTCACGCCCGAACATCAATTGATATGGTGAAAATTTCGTTGAGTTGTGTTCTACAAGATTGTAGGCCATAACCGCGTCACCCAATTTCTTCTTCCAGTCAGCCTGCTGCTGAAGGACATCTAAGTGATGTTTCACCACTTCCATTACGGTATGATTTGTTCTTTCTGCCAACCCATCAGCTTGTGGATGATAGGCTGTTGTAGCAGCATGCTGGATTGCGTAGGTCTTGAAAAATGCTTGAGTCTCATTACTCAAAAATTGGGGTCCTCGATCAGTGATGATCTTCTGAGGAACTCCAAATTCGTTTACAATTTTGTCCTTGACGAAGGCAATTGCTGCCTGAGCGGTTGCTCTTGCCACTGCTTTAGCGACGCAATACTTCCTCGTGTAATCCACTGCAATCAGAATATGTTGGACCCCTCCGACTGATTTCGGAAGAGGACCAACATAGTCCATTCCCCAACACTCTGTCGGTTTTCCCACAATGATTGGTTGTAACAATCCAGGTACTTTTTGGTGCGACAGTTTCGTTCGTTGACAGATGTGGCACGACCTGACATAGTCGGCGACATCTGTTTTCATTGTTTTCCAATAGAATCTCTTCTGGATTCTCTTCATTGTTTTGGTAAAACTGAAATGTCCGGCCTCAGGCACATCGTGGAGCATCTCGAGAATCCCAATCCTTAATTGTCGGGGCACAGTACATGTTAGTACTGGCACGGTATCTTCATACTTCAGGTGGTATAAAATGCCATTCACTATCGCAAATTTCTTGTGATAGGGATGCAGTCGATATTTCTGGAGTAATTCTTTGATGAGGAGAAGTTCTTCATCAAGGGATTGCTCCCGTTCCCACTGAAAATCGTTGTAGACAGTAAAGATGTGAAGATCTTCGAGAGCTTCCATCTCTCCATTCTTCTGCTTCCAATTAGCAGGAACGTTGCTCTCGTAACGTGAGACACAATCGGCGTCCACGTGCGTTGTACCTTTTTTGTAAACTACCTCATAATCATATGGCTGTAGTTTCATCTGCCATTTACCCAATCGGCCATCAAGATTCTGTGCTGTTTTCAAGTAACACAGGGCCTTATGATCGTTAAATACTCTGAATTTTCTGTTGAAAACATACGGTCTGGCTTTTTCTATGCCACAAACGATTGCAAGACATTCTTTTTCAGTCGTTCCGTAGTTTTGTTCGGCTCCCTGGAGTTTTCGGCTTTAGTAACCTAGAACTCCAGGTTTTCTCTCATTTTTCGCATACTATAAATGATGACACCAATCTGGTAATCACAAGCATCAGTGTGCAAGGCAATTTCTGCCTCCGGATTATACAAAGTTAGAATCGGAGCGGAGCAAAGAGCCTTCTTCAGACTACTAAAAGCGACCTCGCAGTCGTCATCCCACTTGAAGTCCAGGTCCTTCTTGACTAGGGCTTGCATTGGTTTGGCGATCTTGGAGTAGTTCTCAATGTAATGGTTGTAGTAGCTGGTCATCCCAAGGAAGCTTCTGACATCAGTCACGTTTTTCGGTGCAGGAAATCCTTGAATCATCTGCACTTTTTCTTCGTCTGGTCGAATACCAAGGGCACTAATCTTGTGGCCAAGGTAGTTGATCTCGTCTTCTCCGAAGAAACATTTGCTGGGTTGAAGACTTAAATTGGCATTCCTGATAAGCACCAAGATATTTTTCAATCTTTCCATGAACTCTTCAATGTTCTTCGCGAAGATGACAATGTCATCTAAATAGACCAGGCAGGTCTCCCATTTGTGGCCTGCCAATAGTAAATCTAAAGCATGTTGCATCGTTGCAGGTGCATTCATCAAACCAAACGGCATTCTGTTAAATTCGTAGAGGCCATTTGTGCATACGAAAGCTGTTTTTTCTTGATCTCTTTCTTTCACCGGAAATTGCAAATAACCTGATATGAGATCCAAGGTCGCAAAAATTGTGGCTCCTGAAAGTGAGTCGAAAGCGTCATCTATCCGTGGTAACGGATATTGGTCAGGTTTGGTTTGAGCATTTAATTTGCGATAATCAACGCAGAATCGATGCTGACCATTCTTCTTCTTGACAATCACCACCGGACTTGCGTACGGACTCTTGGATGGGCTTACGATGCCGGCGTCCAACATATCACATAGTGTCGACTTGATAAACTCTCTCTGAGCAGGTGAAGTATGCCGGAGCGGTTCTCGAACCGGCGGGTTTTCGCAGGTGTCAATCACGTGTTTCGTTAAGTTTGTCTCTTTCAAGTCGGAGGTCTTGAAGGCAAAAATATCTGAATTCTCCGAGAAGCTTCCGAATCGCCATTTTTTCTTCTCTTGGACGATTCGGATTGACATTAAGACTGTCTTGAAATTCGACATATTCTTTGACTCTTACTTGGTCAATTTGAGTTTCAATATTGTAAATCGAGGGGCCCACAGGCACATCAAGAGCTGTGACGACGTCCTCGATCTCTGCGATCGTTTCTCTGGCTCTGAGGTGAATAACCTCTCCAGATGGATTGAAGATTTGGATTTGAAGGATAGACTTTCCTCTTCCTTAAATGATCCCAGGAGAAACTTTGATTCCTCTCTGTTGGAGCGTGCTTTCGCACGAGTCGATGAACTGGAGACTACCTTCTTGTGGATCATCAGGAGCACTGACCTCAACGATTGCAGCTTTCTTTGGATCCAACACGAGATTCTGGACCAGGCATAGTTTGGCTGGCCCCTTCTTCAGGATATTCTCTTGCAGATCCTCTTCCTCTTGATTTCTAAGATTTCGAATGAAATCTGCTTGTTGCTGCTTTTGGAGAGTGTCCGGCAACAGTTCCTCTCTGAAGTAGACTTTCTTGTTGTTCATGTCCAAGCAAAGGTTGAGATCTTTTCCGAGGTCGTTCCCCAGCAAGGCCTCACGTCGTCCTTTGATGACAATCAGTTTTCCTTTGACAAGCTTCTCGGCGACTTGAATCGGCACGATAACTTGTCCCATAATGTTCAGTGGGCTACCTCCGGCGCCAGTCAGATTCGGCGGGAACAGAAGTGGATCCACAATGAGCTTCATGTCTTTCACCAATGACTCGCTGGTAGATGTTTCGGCGCCACTGTCGGCAGTCATTTCTAACTCACGACCTCCAAAGTTCACACAAACTTTAGGTGCCGTCTGCTCGTCTTGATTTTGGACTTGAAGTTCACGAGGCATGACTGTCTCAGTCAACTTGGTCCAAACATCTCGAATCGTTTGTGTACAACACGGGTTTTGCAACCGATAGAGAAGACTAGACTCTTCAGTTGAACCCTTAACAGGTGTAGCTACTCCCTCTTTCACTACTCCACGTTCTGCTTTAGATTTTTGAGCAGGTGTGGGTACTTCTTTGGTTTTCGCCACAGTCTGCCCGTGCTTAATAACAGGAGTAGCTACTTTCGTTTTCACTACACACTGTTCTTCTTGGGTTTTAACAAGAGTAGCTCCTTTTGAGACTATTACTTGTTCTTCTTTAGTCTTAACAGGTGTGGTTACTCCCTTTTTCGCCACACACTGTTCTGCTTTATTTTTAACAAGAGTAGCCTCTCTCGAGACTACTACTTGCTCTGCTTGAGTTTTAACAGGTGTGGTTACTCCCTTTTTCGCCACACACTGTTCTGCTTTGTTGGACATCTTGGCGTCGTTCGTTTTTGCAAACGACGTAGAGGCCCCACTTTGCAGTGGTTTCCGCCGGCTCCCATCTTCGTAGATAGTACGGATTTGGATTTCATCTCCAAAGTCTGCTTTATGCGTCGGAGAGTCCTTTAGTTGTACCGCAGCACAGCTCTGCTCAGGCGTTGTTGATTCCTCTTTGTCGGCATCTTGGCACGGGCTACCCAGACCTGGAGACATCTCCGCATGGTTGACCGCAGCCATCCCAATAGATTCTCTCGTTATCCGGTCCCGTCGAACCTTGATGTCCACTTCTTCAGGTTTCAGCAACTCCTCTTCTTGTGGTCTCTTCAACATCTTCTTTTCCGGGCGTCACTACTTTGGGTGCGAGTGGCGCCCCTAGTAGTTTAAAGCCTTCTGGTGGTTTTCGAAATGAAAATAGTGCGTTTGATTATTAATTAATACCGGTACCATTTTCATCCCATTTGGTAGAACGTGGATTTCGTCAGCGCAGAAGGTTTTCGGCACCGTCGTTTCCGAACGGTTCATCAACTCGGTTGACTGGAGTTGGTGGAGTCGTCTTGTTCTCTTCCTTCTTTGGTTTTGGTTCATTGGTGCACTGGAACGCTGTGTCCAGGCTCCTGACACTGATAGCAGATGAGTGGTCCAGTAGATCGTTTTCTCTGCTGGAATTTCTGTCCACCATCTTGATTCGTCTGTGTCCTGCATCTTTTCAGACGTGGCCGTGTTCTTGTTTGTCCACGTCTGTTGTTTCTTCTGCTGCTGTTGCTGCTGCTGTTTCGGTTGTTGAGGCTTCTGCTGCTGGGCCAGTTGGTTACCAGTAGTCGTCTTGTACGTCAACATATTCTCTTCTATCAGCTCTCCCTCAGTCTGGGCGGCAAACTTGATGAAGTCGTAAAGATTGTCCTTCGGTGCCCCAAACAGATGCAGCTTCAAAGATGGTAAAAGACTTTTCCTCAGGCTCGAAATCAGCAAAGAGTCGTCATCTTGGGGATGTATCCTTCGATACATCTCTGCATACTCCTCCGCGTAGACCTTAAAAGTTTCATTATCTTTTTGGGTCCTTGCGGACAGTTCATTTTTCGTCCTCACTTTCTGGTCAGGTAACAGAAATTCATTTATAATTCCGTTACGCATCATAGGCCCATTTATTTCGCCATATTCCAGTCGAAACCGAGCAAGCCATTTGATTGCTCGTTTACGAAGGAGACCAGTAAAGTGACTGCATCGCTGTAGGGAGTTCCATTGGTGCGCAATCGCAATATCTTCGAACTCTTCAACATAAAGAAGTATGTTCTCAGATCCATCATACTTTGGAAAACCCTGAAGTGGATGAAGTGAATTCTTTTCAGAATATGGCGTCGGTCCCAGGTTCGGAGTCCATTCAGGAACTTCGGCCCTGAGCTTACGCCCGGATTCTGTCGGCGATTTACTTCGTTGTCGGAGATTTCTCTCATGTGTGTGTTCGAGGCCGTGTGGAGTCGATTCTCCACATAACCGTCTTACCAATTCTTCTTGGCTCTCAGGAGTGGCGTCTTTCATCATTTTGGCAAACCGGTCGACCATCTTCTGTTCGTTGCTTCGTCGAGAGGCCTCAGAAGATGCTACTTCAGTCTTGAGTCGGGCGTCGGCTTGTCGTTCTTCGTCTTCAGCACGCTTCTCTTCCTCCTGGAGTTGCTTCTCTGCTGCAAGGGCCCTCAGCTTGTCCTCTTTCTCTTGCTTTCGTGTGTTTCTCGGGCAACACGGCGTGTTTCCCGAGCTTTCGCTCGTTCTTTTACAAGCTGTTCACGTCGGCGTCTGTATTGGAGTTGCTGGGAGAACCTTGCGGTTATTCCGTTGGTATTCATCATAATTTATCGTAATTTGTGTCAATAAAATCGTAAAAATGTTTCGAAAAATTGTTTTGTTTCAAAATTGTTTACACAATTGAATTACGATAATTTTCGTGTTTTTCAACACGTTTCTTAGGGCAAAACGAGGTAGCAAGTTTTATAAACTACCCCGCACCTCCACCATATATTGTGACGGACCTTTTTCCGTTAGTAGAATCTGCTCTTTTATGTTAATACGAGGGAGTTTTCACTCGTATTGATAGTGAGTGGCTAGGTCACTAATTCTACTGGCCCGGGAGGACTAGACCAATATAACGTCTATTTTATGTCCTCACTAGTCTCTGGCAAAAGACTTCACAGTCTTGAGGATCTTTAATCTCTGTATCTCTCGGACTTTCGTTCGTAAATCTGCCTTAAGAATCGTGTAAAATATACTTACTCATGCATTGCAGGTTTGCATCTGTTGGGACCTTGAAGTATCCAAGAAAGGTGAAGGCCTGCAAAATGATGAAGTTCACAACCGCGGAATTTAAAGTTTCAAATAACAAAACACCACTGGTTTAGTTAAATAGAATATCGTTTATTTCGTAGATAAAAGAATCAAACACAAACGAAAATAGAACTGGAATTAATTGCACAACACATAAAAATAATAGTAACTTGAAAGTAAAAATCTATGAACCTAGCCAAAATTGGGCATAGGTTCGTTCTTGTTATAATCTCTAAAAGAATGCTTTCTTCTAAATCTATCCCAAGTCGGGCATAGATTCTCTGTTTTAGAAGTGCTTCAAGAATGCTTCAAGAATGCTTAACTTACATACAAAAACACGGCCTTTTATACCCAAAAAGAGGATACTGAGAACACTTTCTCAGTATCCCCTGATTGGGCAAAAACAAAAGTAAAAACCAAACTGGCCAATCAAAAACGATTGACCAATGGTCACCAAAATATTAGAGATGAATCACCCTTTTAATT